>JAVIAB010000001.1:1720466-2027966 GCA_032433765.1 Megaustenia siamemsis
CTATTACAGCTACCACTATTACTACTACTACTACTATTACTATTACTACTGCTATTACTACTACTATTACTATTACTGCTACTACTATTACTATTACTATTGCTACTATAACTACTACTATTACGACAACAACAACTTCTACTACTACTTGTACTATTACTAATACTACTACTACTTCTTCTACTACTACTATTATTAATACTACTCCTATTACTACTACTACTACTACTTCTACGACTGCTACTACTTCTACTACTGCTACTACTTCTACTAATACTACTTCTACTACTACTACTACTTCTTCTACTACTTCTACTACTACTACTACTACTTCTACGACTGCTACTAATTCTACTAATACTACTTCTACTACTGCTACTACTTCTACTACTACCTCTACTACTTCTACTTCTACTACTACTAATACTACTTCTACTACTATTACTACTACTACTACTGCTACTACTACTACTACTACTACTACTAATACTACTACTACTACTACTACTACTTCTACTACTAACTCTCCTACTACTACTACTACCTCTACTACTACTACTACTACCTCTACCTCTACTACTACTACTACTACCTCTACCTCTACTACTTCTACTACTACTACCTCTATTACTTCCACAACTACCTCTACTACTCCAACTTCTAATTCTACTACTACCTCTACTACGTCTACTGCTACTACCTCTACCACTTTTAGTGCTACTTCTTCTACTACTACCTCTAATACTTCTACGTCTACTACAACTACATCTACTGCTACCTCTACTACTTCTACTACTACCTCTACTACTTCTACTACTACTACCTCTACTACTCCAACTTCTATATTCTACTACTACCTCTACTACTTCTACTACTACTACCTCTACTACTTCTACTACTACTACTTCTACTACTACCTCTAATACTTCTACGTCTACTACAACTACATCTACTACTACCTCTACTACTTCTACTACTACCTCTACTACTTCTACTACTACTACCTCTACTACTTCTACTACTACTACTTCTACAACTACCTCTAATACTTCTACGTCTACTACAACTACATCTACTACTACCTCTACTACTTCTACTACTACCTCTACTACTCCAACTTCTACTTCTACTACTACCTCTACTACTCCAACTTCTACTTCTACTACTACCTCTACTACTCCAACTTCTACTTCTACTACTACCTCTACTACTCCAACTTCTACTTCTACTACTACCTCTACTACTTCTACTACTACCTCTACTACTCCAACTTCTACTTCTACTACTACCTCTACTACTTCTACTACTACCTCTACTACTTCTACTACTACTACCTCTACTACTTCTACTACTATCTCTACTACATCTACTACTACCTCTACTACTACTACTACTACTACCTCTACTACTTCTACTACTACCTCTACTACTCCAACTTCTACTTCTACTACTACCTCTACTACTCCAACTTCTACTACTACCTCTACTACTTCAAATGCTACTACTACTACTTCTACTACTACCTCTACTACTTCTACGTCTACTACAACTACATCTACTACTACTGCTTCTTCTACTGCCTATACTACTTATATTTCTACCTCTACTACTTCTACTACTACTACTTCTACTACTACCTCTACTATCTCTACTACTTCTACTCCTACTACTTCTACTACTACTACTTTTACTACTACTACTTCTACTACTACTATTTCTACTACTGCCTCTACTACTTCTAAATCTACTACTACTTCTTCTACTACTGCTACCTCTACTACTTCCAATACTACCTCTACTACTTCTACTACTACTACTACTACTTCTACTACCTCTACTACTTCTGCTACTACCTCTACTACTTCCAATACTAGCTCTACTACTACTACTACTACTACTACTACTACTACTACTTCTACTACTACTGCTACTAGGACTACTACTACTTCTACTACTTCTACTACTACTACTACTACTACTACTACTACTACTTCTGTTACTACTACTACTGCTACTACTACTACTACCACCACCACTACTACTACTACAACTTCTACTACTACTTCTACTACTACTAATACTATTTCTACTACTACTACTACTACTGATGCTACTACTACTATTACTACTACTTCTACTACTACCACTACCAGTGCTATTACATCTACTACTTCTACTACCTCTACTATTTCTTCTACTACTATTACTACTACTATTACTACTACTGCTATGCTACTACTACTACTACTACTACTACTACTACTACTAGTACTACTGCTACTTCTACTACTTCTACTACTACTACTACTACTTCTACTACTACTGCTACTGCTACTACTACTACTACTACTACTGCTACTACTACTACTATCATTATTACAACAACAACTACTACTACTGCTACTACTACTACTACTATTACTATTACCACTATTACCACTATTACTACTGCTACTGCTTCTACTACTTCTTCTACTACTTCTATTACTACTACTTCTATTATTTTTTTACTACTACTACTACGACTACTACAACTACTATTACTACTGCGTTTACTACTACTACTACTATTACTATTACTACTACTATTACTATTACTACTACTATTACTATTACTACTACTATTACTATTACTACTATTACTACTAGTACTACTACTATTACATCTACTACTACTATTACTATTACTACTATTACTACTAGTACTACTACTATTACATCTACTACTACTATTACTATTACTACTATTACTACTAGTACTACTACTATTACATCTACTACTACTATTACTATTACTACTACTATTACTACTATTACTACTAGTACTACTACTATTACATCTACTACTACTATTACTATTACTACTATTACTACTTGTACTACTACTATTACATCTACTACTACTATTACTATTACTACTACTATTACTACTAGTACTACTAGTACTACTACTATTACATCTACTACTACTATTACTATTACTACAACTATTACTATTACTACTATTACTACTAGTACTACTACTATTACATCTACTACTACTATTACTATTACTACAACTATTACTATTACTACTACTATTACTATTACTACTATTACTACTAGTACTACTACTATTACTATTGTTGCTGCAACAAAGAAAGTTGGCCGCCTTCTGTCTCCCCTGTCCTTCATCGTTCGTGCCACTCAAATGTAGCCGCTTTAGTTCATCAATGTCGGCACATGTCTCATTGTTATCTAGTACCGGAGAGAAACAAGTTACCTCATTATGCTGCTCTTCT
Organism: Megaustenia siamemsis; assembly: GCA_032433765.1. Lineage (NCBI taxonomy): Eukaryota > Metazoa > Mollusca > Gastropoda > Stylommatophora > Ariophantidae > Megaustenia > Megaustenia siamemsis. The sequence goes on from JAVIAB010000001.1 coordinate 1,723,748, forward strand.
CATGAAGCCGACAGTAACTCAAGATCCATCTCAGTCCTCTCTAGTCTTAACGCTGGTTTGTATCACTCAGCGTGCTAAGATAAGGGGTCATATGTCACCATTCTGATATTCTCATGAAGCCGACAGTCCCGAAATATATATACTATTTCTCCTACCTGCACAGACCAGCGCAGTGAACTAAGAAGGGATTAGTTATTCTAACCTCCTACCTGCCTAACCTTCTAAATATTTCGGTAAAGGAAACAAAAAGTCAAATTATTAGTTGCACCACTGTTGATATGGCAAACAGGGAGGTGATTACAGATATTAGTTCTCATACACATTGAAGGGGCGATAGACCTTGTACGGTTATAGTAGGTTGTAATCTCCATAGACCTTGTACGGTTATAGTAGGTTGTAATCTCCATAGACCTTATTGGTAATAGTAGGTTGTAATCTCCATAGACCTTGTATGGTAATAGTAGGTTGTAATCTCCATAGACCTTGTACGGTTATAGTAGATTGTGATCTCCATAGACCGTGTACAGTAATAGTAGGTTGTGATTTCCATAGACATTGTACGGTAATAGTAGGTTGTGATCTTCATAGGCCTTGTATGGTTATATTAGGTTGAGATCTCCATAGAACTTGTACGGTTATAGTAGACTGTGATCTTCATAGGCATTGAAGTCTATCTATATTATATAGTCTATATATATTAGATGTGATGTGTCTTTGTTGCCTCCTCTAAATATCCGTTGTAAACCTGGGGCTAGGATTTGGTTGTTTGATTGTTTGCATGCACTGATATGTTCTAATGTTTCAATGCCATTTGGTTTGGCTTGCACGATGTGGCTGTGGAGAATTGTATCTGTATTCGTTTTTAGTCTCTAGATAAGAGATTGTAGTCTTTAGATAAGAGTTTGTAGTCTTTAGATAAGAGTTTGTAGTTTTTAGATAAAAGTTTGTTGTCTTTAGATTAGAGTTTGTAGTCTAGATAAGAGTTTGTAGTCTAGATAAGAGTTTGTAGTCTTTAGATAAGAGTTTGTAGTCTCTAGATAAGAGTTTGTAGTCTTTAGAAAAGAGTTTGTAGTCTCTAGATAAGAGTTTGTAGTGTATAGATAAGAGTTTGTAGTCTTTAGATAAGAGTTTGTAGTCTCTATATAAGAGTTTGTAGTCTTTAGATAAGAATTAGTAGTGTCTAGATAAGAGTTTGTAGTCTTTAGATAAGAGTTTGTAGTCTCTAAATAAGAGTTTGTAGTCTCTAGATAAGAGTTTGTAGTCTTTAGACAAGAGTTTGTAGTTTCTAGATATGAGTTTGTAGTCTTTAGATAAGAGTTTGTAGTCTCTAGATAAGAGGTTGTAGTCTTTAGATAAGAGATTGTAGTCTTTAGGTAAACGTTTTTTGTCTTTAGATAAGAGTTTGTAGTGTCTAGATAAGAGTTTGTAGTCTATTGATAAGAGTTTGTAGTCTTTAGATAAGAGTTTGTAGTCTTTAGATAGAGTTTGAAGTCTTTCGATGAGAGTTTGTAGCCTCTATATAAGAGTTTGTAGTCTTTAGATAAGAGATTGTAGTCTTTAGATAAGAGTTTGTTGTCTTTAGATAAGAGTTTGTATTGTCTAGATAAGAGTTTGTAGTCTTTAGGTAAGAGTTTGTGGTCTTTAGATAAGAGTTTGTAGTGTCTAGATAAGAGTTTGTAGTCTCTAGATAAGAGTTTGTAGTCTTTAGATAAGAATTTGTAGTCTTTAGACAAGAGTTTGTAGTCTTTAGATAAGATTTTGTAGTCTTTAGATAAGAGTTTATAGTCTCTAGATAAGAGTTTGTGGTCTTTAGATAAGAGTTTGTAGTCTTTAGATAAGAGTTTGTAGTATTTAGATAAGAGCTTGTAGTGTCTAGATAAGAGTTTGTAGTCTTTAGATAAGAGTTTGTAGTCTCTAAATAAGAGTTTGTTGTCTCTAGATAAGAGTTTGTAGTCTTTAGATAAGAGGTTTTAGTCTTTAGATAAGAGTTTGTAGTCTCTAGATAAGAGTTTGTAGTCTTTAGATAAGAGTTTGTAGTCTTTAGATATGAGTTTGTAGTCTTTAGATAAGAGTTTGTAGTTTTTATATAAGAGTTTGTTGTCTTTAGATAAGAGTTTGTAGTCTAGATAAGAGTTTGTAGTCTTTAGATAAGAGTTTGTAGTCTCTAGATAAGAGTTTGTAGTGTATAGATAAGAGTTTGTAGTCTTTAGATAAGAGTTTTGTAGTCTCTAGATAAGAGTTTATAGTCTTTAGATACGAGTTAGTGGTCTTTAGATAAGAGTTTGCAGTCTCTATATAAGAGTTTGTAGTCTTTAGATAAGAATTAGTAGTGTCTAGATAAGAGTTTGTAGTCTTTAGATAAGAGTTTGTAGTCTCTAAATAAGAGTTTGTAGTCTTTAGATAAGAGTTTGTAGTTTTTAAATAAGAGTTTGTTGTCTTTAGATAAGAGTTTGTAGTCTAGATAAGAGTTTGTAGTCTTTAGATAAGAGTTTGTAGTCTCTAGATAAGAGTTTGTAGTGTATAGATAAGAGTTTGTAGTCTTTAGATAAGAGTTTGTAGTCTCTAGATAAGAGTTTATAGTCTTTAGATACGAGTTAGTGGTCTTTAGATAAGAGTTTGTAGTCTCTATATAAGAGTTTGTAGTCTTTAGATAAGAATTAGTAGTGTCTAGATAAGAGTTTGTAGTCTTTAGACAAGAGTTTGTAGTTTCTAGATATGAGTTTGTAGTCTTTAGATAAGAGTTTGTAGTCTCTAGATAAGAGGTTGTAGTCTTTAGATAAGAGATTGTAGTCTTTAGGTAAACGTTTTTTGTCTTTAGATAAGAGTTTGTAGTGTCTAGATAAGAGTTTGTAGTCTATTGATAAGAGTTTGTAGTCTTTAGATAAGAGTTTGTAGTCTTTAGATAGAGTTTGAAGTCTTTCGATGAGAGTTTGTAGCCTCTATATAAGAGTTTGTAGTCTTTAGATAAGCGATTGTAGTCTTTAGATAAGAGTTTGTTGTCTTTAGATAAGACTTTGTATTGTCTAGATAAGAGTTTGTAGTCTTTAGGTAAGAGTTTGTGGTCTTTAGATAAGAGTTTGTAGTCTTTAGATAAGAGTTTGTAGTCTCTAGATAAGAGTTTGTAGTCTTTAGATAAGAGTTTGTAGTCTTTAGATAAGAGTTTGTAGTCTTTAGATATGAGTTTGTAGTCTCTAGATAAGAGATTGTAGTCTTTAGATAAGAGTTTGTAGTCTTTAGATAAGAGTTTGTAGTCTTTAGATAAGAGTTTGTAGTCTCTAGATAAGATTTAGTAGTCTTTAGATAAGAGTTTATAGTCTCTAGATAAGAGTTTGTGGTTTTTAGATAAGAGTTTGTAGTCTTTAGATAAGAGTTTGTAGTATTTAGATAAGAGCTTATAGTGTCTAGATAAGAGTTTGTAGTCTTTAGATAAAAGTTTGTAGTCTCTAAATAAGAGTTTGTAGTCTCTAGATAAGAGTTTGTAGTTTTTAGATAAGAATTTGTAGTCTTTAGATAAGAGTTTGTAGTCTTTAGATAAGAGTTTGTAGTCTTTAGATATGAGTTTGTAGTCTCTAGATAAAAGATTGTAGTCTTTAGATAAGAGTTTGTAGTTTTTATATAAGAGTTTATTGTCTTTAGATAAGAGTTTGTAGTCTAGATAAGAGTTTGTAGTCTTTAGATAAGAGTTTGTTGACTCAGGATAAGAGTTTGTAGTCTTTAGATAAGAGTTTGTAGTCTCTAGATAAGAGTTTGTAGTGTATAGATAAGAGTTTGTAGTCTTTAGATAAGAGTTTGTAGTCTCTAGATAAGAGTTTATAGTCTTTAGATACGAGTTAGTGGTCTTTAGATAAGAGTTTGTAGTCTCTATATAAGAGTTTGTAGTCTTTAGATAAGAATTAGTAGTGTCTAGATAAGAGTTTGTAGTCTTTAGATAAGAGTTTGTAGTCTCTAAATAAGAGTTTGTAGTCTCTAGATAAGAGTTTGTAGTCTTTAGACAAGAGTTTGTAGTTTCTAGATATGAGTTTGTAGTCTTTAGATAAGAGTTTGTAGTCTCTAGATAAGAGGTTGTAGTCTTTAGATAAGAGATTGTAGTCTTTAGGTAAACGTTTTTTGTCTTTAGATAAGAGTTTGTAGTGTCTAGATAAGAGTTTGTAGTCTATTGATAAGAGTTTGTAATCTTTAGATAAGAGTTTGTAGTCTTTAGATAGAGTTTGAAGTCTTTCGATGAGAGTTTGTAGCCTCTATATAAGAGTTTGTAGTCTTTAGATAAGAGATTGTAGTCTTTAGATAAGAGTTTGTTGTCTTTAGATAAGAGTTTGTATTGTCTAGATAAGAGTTTGTAGTCTTTAGGTAAGAGTTTGTGGTCTTTAGATAAGAGTTTGTAGTCTTTAGATAAGAGTTTGTAGTCTCTAGATAAGAGTTTGTAGTCTTTAGATAAGAGTTTGTAGTCTTTAGATAAGAGTTTGTAGTCTTTAGATATGAGTTTGTAGTCTCTAGATAAGAGATTGTAGTCTTTAGATAAGAGTTTGTAGTCTTTAGATAAGAGTTTGTAGTCTTTAGATAAGAGTTTCTAGTCTCTAGATAAGATTTTGTAGTCTTTAGATAAGAGTTTATAGTCTCTAGATAAGAGTTTGTGGTCTTTAGATAAGAGTTTGTAGTCTTTAGATAAGAGTTTGTAGTCTTTAGATAAGAGTTTATAGTCTCTAGATAAGAGTTTGTGGTCTTTAGATAAGAGTTTGTAGTCTTTAGATAAGAATTTGTAGTATTTAGATAAGAGCTTGTAGTGTCTAGATAAGAGTTTGTAGTCTTTAGATAAGAGTTTGTAGTCTCTAGATAAGAGTTTATAGTCTTTAGATAAGAGTTTGTGGTCTTTAGATAAGAGTTTGTTGTTTTTAGATAAGAGTTTGTAGTCTCTATATAAGAGTTTGTAGTTTTAGATAAGAATTAGTAGTGTCTAGATAAGAGTTTGTAGTCTTTAGATAAGAGTTTGTAGTCTTTAGATAAGAGATTGTAGTCTCTAGATAAGAGTTTGTAGTCTTTAGACAAGAGTTTGTAGTTTCTAGATAAGAGTTTGTAGTCTTTAGATAAGAGTGTGTAGTCTTTAGATAGAGTTTGTAGTATTTAGATAAGAGCTTGTAGTGTCTAGATAAGAGTTTGTAGTCTTTAGATAAGAGTTTGTAGTCTCTAAAAAAGAGTTTGTAGTCTCTAGATAAGAGTTTGTAGTCTTTAGATAAGAGGTTTTAGTCTTTAGATAAGAGTTTGTAGTCTCTAGATAAGAGTTTGTAGTCTTTAGATAAGAGTTTGTAGTCTCTAAATAAGAGTTTGTAGTCTCTAGATAAGAGTTTGTAGTCTTTAGATAAGAGGTTTTAGTCTTTAGATAAGAGTTTGTAGTCTCTAGATAAGAGTTTGTAGTCTTTAGATAAGAGTTTGTAGTCTTTAGATATGAGTTTGTAGTCTTTAGATAAGAGTTTGTAGTCTCTAGATAAGAGTTTGTTGTCTTTAGATAAGAGTTTGTAGTCTAGATAAGAGTTTGTAGTCTTTAGATAGAGTTTGTAGTCTTTAGATAAGAGTTTGTAGTCTTTAGATAAGAGTTTGTAGTCTCTAGATAAGAGTTTGTAGTGTATAGATAAGAGTTTGTAGTCTTTAGATAAGAGTTTGTAGTCTCTAGATAAGAGTTTATAGTCTTTAGATACGAGTTAGTGGTCTTTAGATAAGAGTTTGTAGTCTTTAGATAAGAGTTTGTAGTCTTTAGATAAGAATTAGTAGTGTCTAGATAAGAGTTTGTAGTCTTTAGATAAGAGTTTGTAGTCTTTAGATAAGAGATTGTAGTCTTTAGATATGAGTTTGTAGTCTCTAGATAAGAGATTGTTGTCTTTAGATAAGAGTTTGTAGTCTTTAGATATGAGTTTGTAGCCTCTAGATAAGAGATTGTTGTCTTTAGATAAGAGTTTGTAGTCTTTAGATATGAGTTTGTAGCCTCTAGATAAGAGACTGTAGTCTTTAGATAAGAGTTTGTGGTCTTTAGATAAGAGTTTGTAGTCTTTAGATAAGAGTTTGTAGTCTCTAGATAAGATTTTGTAGTCTTTAGATAAGAGTTTATAGTCTCTAGATAAGAGTTTGTGGTCTTTAGATAAGAGTTTGTAGTCTTTAGATAAGAGTTTGTAGTATTTAGATAAGAGCTTGTAGTGTCTAGATAATAGTTTGTAGTCTTTAGATAAGAGTTTGTAGTCTCTAAATAAGAGTTTGTAGTCTCTAGATAAGAGTTTGTAGTCTTTAGATAAGAGGTTTTAGTCTTTAGATAAGAGTTTGTAGTCTCTAGATAAGAGTTTGTAGTCTTTAGTTAAAAGTTTGTAGTCTTTAGATATGAGTTTGTAGTCTCTAGATAAGAGATTTTTGTCTTTAGATAAGAGTTTTTAGTCTTTAGATAAGAGTTTGTAGTCTCTAGATATGATTTTGTAGTCTTTAGATAAGAGTTTATAGTCTCTAGATAAGAGTTTGTAGTCTTTAGATAAGAGTTTGTCGTCTTTAGATAAGAGTTTGTAGTATTTAGATAAGAGCTTGTAGTGTCTAGATAAGAGTTTGTAGTCTTTAGATAAGAGTTTGTAGTCTCTAGATAAGAGTTTGAAGTCTTTCGATAAGAGTTTGGAGTATCAAGATAAGAGTTTGTAGTCTTTAGATAAGAGTTTGTAGACTACACTACAGTGTTGGGATGTCTTCTCTATAACACAGACCAGTTACCACCATGAAGCATCATTCTATTTTATTTCATGCCTTGATGGTTTTTCTCAATTCACTTCTTGATATTGTCAGTACTGTACATTGCAATCTTTGCCGGTTTTTTGGGGGGGTTTTTTTACTACTTTTTTTTTTACCAAAGATAAACTGTATCATATTTTGTCTTGATTATATGTCCAAAATATCTTTGTCTTGATTATATGTCCAAAGTATCTTTGTCTTGATTATATGTCCAAAGTATCTTTGTCTTGATTATATGTCCAAAGTATCTTTGTCTTGATTATATGTCCAAAGTATCTTTGTCTTGATTATATGTCCAAAGTATCATGTTTTGTCTAACTCGGTATGCCCGCGGATCACATTCAGTATGATTCAGACTTGGTGATGAAGGCAATATCGTTTAAGACTCTTCATCTCCCAAGAAGGTAAGTCATTAAACCAAGAAAGTAATCATTCTGAACTTTATTGGCAAATATTTCACCCAAAGATGGCTATCAGCTTAAATTAGACATGAATGAAAACAATCCACCGGGTCGGGTACAAAATCGATGTCACGAAGCTCAACAGTGATCACGCCGACAGAGACAGCGCTATTTATTTAAACAAATCGATGTCACGAAGTTCAACAGTGATCACGCAGACGTAGACAGCGCTATTTATTAAATGCTCTAACTTCTCTCAGTAACGTCGAAAACATGGAGATTTCTAGATGCAGAATTTGCTTTCTCGTGTTTCTCTATTTGTGCATTTACGGTGAGCTTTGAGTTACTACTGTTTTCACATATCAAGGAATTTGACTGCTAATGTAACAAGTTCTAGTCTAATGTAACAAGTTCTAGTCTAATGTAACAAGTTCTAGTCTAATGTAATCCTAATGTATCCTTAGATTATTTATATTATGACCTCCAATTGTTATTCCAGGCATGTCCCTTATGGATCTTAAAATAATCTCACCATAAATATTAAACAAATCTGGTGACAGCACACAACCTTGTCTAACACCCTGTTTTATTTGTTGAAACATTCCCAATTGGTTTCCAGTTCTTATGGCCGCTGTTTGTTGCCAGTACATGTTCTTTATTATTCTTAGATCTTTGCTGTCTACGCTTCATCATCATCATCATCATCATCGTGTGCCTTCTTCGCAACGAAGGTTGGCTACCATGGATCGCCATTCTACTCTGTTTCGTACTTTGATGGTGCAGGCTGTCATAGATTGACTTGTCCATTTTTTGATGTTACTCGTCCATGTTAGTCTTGGTCTGCCTCTGCCTCTTTTACCTTGTATGTTTCCTTCCAGTATTACTTTTAGTAGGCTGTTGTGTCTTTTAACATGCCCCAAAAATTTCATTTGTCTTGTCTTAATTGTATTTAGTAGTTCTCTTTTTATTTTCAGTTGTTTTAAAACTTCATCGTTTGCTACCTTTTATTTCCACCCAATTCTACCTATTCTTATATAAATCCACATTTCAAAGGCTTCAATTTTCTGTTCTGTTTTCTTGTCTATTGTCCATGTTTCTGCACCATACAGTAATATTGAGAAAACGTAACATTTTGCCATTCTTAGTTTCAGCCCTGCTGATATTTGTTTTGTTGTTAGTATATTTTTCATGGCATTAAAATTACCTTTTGCTATACCTATTCTTTTGTTTATTTAAGTTTTTCTGTCTACGTTTATGCTTTCTAACATTTTGATTATTTCTTGGTGCTTTACTTTGTCAAATGCCTTGGTGTAATCTATGAAACATAGGTATAGATCTGTTTTCACCTCTATGGCTCTTTCTACTAAAGATCTTATGATATAAATGGCATTGCTTGTTCCTTTATCTCTAACAAAACCACACTGTTCATCGCTAATTTCTGGACTGATTTTGTTTCGCACTCTTCGCATGATGATTCTTAGTAATATCTTAGTCATATGACTCATAAGGCTTATTGTGAGATGATCATCGCATTCAATCGCACCCGATTTCTTTGGTAGGGCTGTGAATATTGATTTGAGCTGGTCGTATGTAATCATCAATTTTTGGCCATGTAAGGAGAAGAGAACAACTGAAATATATTGTAACAACTGGAAAAATTGAGGGATGAAGAGATAGAGGGAAGCAAAGAGAAAAAATAGCAGACAGCTTAAGAGAATGGCTTGGCAGAAGGTCAACAACAGAAATGATAAATAACTGCTATGAATATTGATTTGAGCTGGTCGTATGTAATCATCAATTTTTGGCCATGTAAGGAGAAGAGAACAACTAAAATATATTGTAACAACTGGAAAAATTGAGGGATGAAGAGATAGAGGGAAGCAAAGAGAAAAAATAGCAGACAGCTTAAGAGAATGGCTTGGCAGAAGGTCAACAACAGAAACGATAAATAGCTGCTATGAATATTGATTTGAGCTTGTCGTCTGGTAGATATCCGCTTTCGGGTTCAATCAGCCTTAAATAGGTACCGACATTTTTTCTGGGAAAGAAATCAGCACGGGCGTAATACTGACCACATTACACCAAATGCCATATGCCGTAGGTGTGTACAAAAAAATGGACTTTAACAATATTTCCCTAAATGCCGCCTGACTCTGTTCTGTCTCTTCTCTTTCTTCTAGAGACGGGAACCACGATAGCTGTGTTGCGTTGCAATAAAAGACGTGTCTTTCTCTGTATGGTTCAGATGATGTTCCAGACTGATATGTCTTTTAATGATTCCAAATAAAACTGTGGACGAGAGACTGACTGTCCACACAAGCAATTTGACTTGATGGATGCAATTAATAGTCATGCGTTGCACCTTTGGAGACTATGATGTTATATAAGGGCTTAGCCTCGACAGCAAAGAGACGTCAAACAAAGAAAACGACATTTTCTAATATTGATAAATAAAGTTAAAAGAGGCATTTTAGACGTTAGTCAAGTCATCGATTAAAGGCGTTGGAAAATTAGATTTATAACGCATCTTCTAAGAGATTTTATCTGTAGCGTCTAGAACATATCTAAAATACATCTCCTAGAACAGATCTAAAATACATCTCCTAGAACAGATCTAATATGCATCTGATAAAGCAGATCTAATGCATCGTCTAAAACAGATCTAATATGCATCGTCTAAAACAGATTTAATATGCATCGTCTAAAACAGATTTAATATGCATCGTCTAAAACAGATTTAATATGCATCGTCTAAAACAGATCTAAAATACATCACCTAGAACAGATCTAATACGCATCTCCTAGTAGAAGCTAGAACACATCTAGTGTGCTGCTCCTAGAACAGATCTAATGTGCATCTCCCAGTACAGATCTAATGTGCATCCCCTAGTACAGATCTAATGTGCATCTCCAAGTACAGATCTAATGTGCATCCCCTAGTACAGATCTAATGTGCATCTCCGAGTACAGATCTAATGTGCATCTCCTAGAACATATCTAATGCGCATCTCCTAGTACAGATCTAATGTGCATCCCTAGTACAGATCTAATGTGCATCTCCGAGTACAGATCTAATGTGCATCCCGTAGTACAGATCTAATATGCATCTCCGGGTACAGATCTAATGTGCATCCCCTAGTACAGATCTAATGTGCATCTCCTAGAACAGATCTAATGTGCATCTCCTAGAACAGATCTAATGTGCATCCCCTAGAACAGATCTAATGTGCATCTCCGAGTACAGATCTAATATGCATCTCCGAGTACAGATCTAATATGCATCTCCGAGTACAGATCTAATGTGCATATCCTAGAACAGATCTAATGTGCATCTCCTAGAACAGATCTAATGTGCATCCCCTAGAACAGATCTAATGTGCATCTCCGAGTACAGATCTAATATGCACCTCCGAGTACAGATCTAATATGCACCTCCGAGTACAGATCTAATATGCATCTCCGGGTATAGATCTAATATGCATCTCCGAGTACAGATCTAATATGCATCTCCGAGTACAGATCTAATATGCATCTCCGAGTACAGATCTAATATGCATCTCCGAGTACAGATCTAATATGCATCTCCGGGTATAGATCTAATATGCATCTCCGAGTACAGATCTAATATGCACCTCCGAGTACAGATCTAATATGCATCTCCGAGTATAGATCTAATATGCATCTCCGGGTATAGATCTAATATGCATCTCCGAGTACAGATCTAATATGCACCTCCGAGTACAGATCTAATATGCACCTCCGAGTACAGATCTAATATGCATCTCCGGGTATAGATCTAATATGCATCTCCGAGTACAGATCTAATATGCACCTCCGAGTACAGATCTAATATGCATCTCCGGGTATAGATCTAATATGCATCTCCGAGTATAGATCTAATATGCATCTGTTAAACAGACCAGATAAATATCGCCTAAAACATATGTAATATCATCATCCTCATCATCATAATGTACCATGCCTGCTGGCGTAGGTGATCATGTCTCTCTACAACTCACAATCTCGACAGTTATTTATCATTCCTGTTGTTCACTTTCTGCCAAGGTGACTATATGGGGCATCGGTAGCCTTGTTGGGAAAACCACCCGACTGGACTACCGACGTTCGGACAACCCGACTGGACTACCGACGTTCGGACAACCCGACTGGACTACCGACGTTCGGATAACCCGACTGGACTACCGACGTTTGGACAACCCGACTGGACTACCGACGTTCTGACAACTCGACTGGACTACCGACGTTCTGACAACCCGACTGGACTATCGACGTTTGGACAACCCGACTGGACTACCGACGTTCTGACAAGTCGACTGGACTACCGACGTTTGGACAACCCGACTGGACTATCGACGTTCTGACAACTCGACTGGACTATCGACGTTTGGACAACCCGACTGGACTACCGATGTTCTGACAACCCGACTGGACTATCGACGTTTGGACAACCCGACTGGACTACCGACGTTCTGACAACTCGACTGGACTACCGACGTTCGGACAACCCGACTGGACTACCGACGTTTGGACAACCCGACTGGACCACCGACGTTCTGACAACCCGACTGGACTACCGACGTTCTGACAACCCGACTGGACTACCGACGTTCTGACAACCCGACTGGACTACCGACGTTCTGACAACTCGACTGGACTACCGACGTTCGGACAACCCGACTGGACTACCGACGTTCGGAAGACCCGACTGGACTACCGACGTTCTGACAACCCGACTGGACTATCGACGTTTGGACAACCCGACTGGACTACCGACGTTCTGACAACCCGACTGGACTATCGACGTTTGGACAACCCGACTGGACTACCGACGTTCTGACAACTCGACTGGACTACCGACGTTCGGACAAACCGACTGGACTACCGACGTTCGGACAAACCGACTGGACTACCGACGTTCGGAAGACTCGACTGGACTACCGACGTTCTGACAACTCGACTGGACTACCGACGTTCGGACAAACCGACTGGACTACCGACGTTTGGACAACCCGACTGGACTATCGACGTTCTGACAACTCGACTGGACTACCGACGTTCGGACAACCCGACTGGACTACCGACGTTCTGACAACCCGACTGGACTACTGACGTTCTGACAACCCGACTGGACTACCGACGTTCTGACAACCCGACTGGACTACCGACGTTCTGACAACCCGACTGGACTACCGACGTTCGGACAACCCGACTGGACTACCGACGTTCGGACAGCCCGACTGGACTACCGACGTTCTGACAACCCGACTGGACTACCGACGTTCTGACAACCCGACTGGACTACCGACGTTCGGACAACCCGACTGGACTACCGACGTTCGGATAACCCGACTTGACTACCGACGTTCGGATAACCCGACTGGACTACCGACGTTCGGACAACCCGACAGGACTACTGACCTTCGGACAATCCGACAGGACTACCGACATTCGAACAACCCGACTGGACTACCGACCTTCGGACAACCCGTGTTCGATTCCCGTTGGGGGCAGTGTGAATTGTACTCGTGGTTGGGAAAAAAATACCCTAACAGTCGACCCAGCCATTGGCAGAAATGGGTACCTTGGGTATTAGCCTGGGAAGGTGAGGAATGTTGATTTGCATCTGAGTTTCGATGCTTGACGCGACACAATACAGAAATCTCCAAACATTTCTGGATAGGCGGCCGAGCACATATGTGTGGAAACTCTCCACAAAATAATACTAGACAGGGTTGTCTACAATATAATACTAGAGAGGGTTGCCTACAATATAATACTAGAGAGTGTTGTCTACAATATAATACTAGAGAGGGTTGCCCACAATATAATACCAGAGAGCGTTGTCTACAATATAATACTAGAGAGTGTTGTCTACAATATAATACTAGAGAGGGTTGCCTACAATATAATACTAGAGAGTGTTGTCTACAATATAATACTAGAGAGGGTTGCCTACAATATAATACTAGAAAGGGTTGCCTACAATATAATACTAGAGAGGGTTGCCTACAATATAATACTAGAGAGTGCTGCCTACAATATAATACTAGAGAGTGTTGTCTACAATATAATACTAGACAGGGTTGCCTACAATATAATACTAGAGAGTGTTGTCTACAATATAATACTAGAGAGGGTTGCCTACAATATAATACTAGAGAGTGTTGTCTACAATATAATACTAGAGAGTGCTGCCTACAATATAATACTAGAGAGTGCTGCCTACAATATAATACTAGAGAGTGTTGTCTACAATATAATACTAGAGAGTGTTGCCTACAATATAATACTAGAGAGTGTTGTCTACAATATAATACTAAAGAGGGTTGCCTACAATATAATACTAGTGAGTGTTGCCTACAAAATAATACTAGACAGGGTTGCCTACAATATAATACTAGAGAGGGTTGCCTACAACATAGTACTAGAGTGTTTTGCCTACAATATAATACTAGAGAGTGTTGCCTACAATAAAATACTAGAGAGTTGTCCCTACAATATAATACTAGAAAGTGTTGCCTACAATATATTACTAGAGAGTGTTGCCAAAAATATAATGCTAGAGAGGGTTGCCTACAATACAATACTAGAGAGTGTTGTCTACAATATAATGCTAGAAAGTGTTGCCTACAATATATTACTAGAGAGTGTTGCCAAAAATATAATACTAGAGAGTGTTGTCTACAATACAATACTATAGAAGGTTGCCTACAATATAATACTAGAAAGTGTTGTCTACAATATAATACTATAGAAGGTTGCCTACAAAATAATACTAAAGAGGGTTGCCTACAATATAATACTAGAGAGGATTGCCCACAATATAATACTAGAGAATGTGGTCCACAATATAATACTAGGGAGGATACACCACGATATAATACTAGAGAGGATTGCCTACAATATAATACTAGAGAGGATTGTCTAAATATAATACTAGAGTGGATTGCCTACAATATAATACTAGAGAGGATTGTCTACAATATAATACTAGAGAGGATTGTCTACAATATAATACTAGAGAGGATTGTCTAAATATAATACTAGAGTGGATTGCCTACAATATAATACTAGAGAGGATTGTCTACAATATAATACTAGAGAGGATTGTCTACAATATAATACTAGAGAGGGTTGCCTACAATATAATACTAGAGAAGGTGATCCACAATATAATACTAGAGAGGATTGCCTACAATATAATACTAGAGAAGGTGATCCACAATATAATACTAGAGAGGATTGTCCACAATATAATACTAGAGAAGTTGATACACAATATAATACAAGAGAAGGTGATCCGCAATATAATACTAGAGAACGTGGTCCAAAATATAATACTAGAGAATGTGGGCTACAATATAATACTAGAGATGATGGTCCAAAATATAATACTAGAGAATGTGGTCCACAATATAATACTAGAGAATGTGGTCCACAATATAATACTAGAGAATGTTGTCCACAATATAATACTAGAGAATGTTGTCCACAATATAATACTAGAGAATGTTGTCCACAATATAATACTAGAGAATGTTGTCCACAATATAATACTATAGATTGTGGTCCACAATATAATACTAGAGAATGTTGTCCACAATATAATACTAGAGAATGTTGTCCACAATATAATACTAGAGAATGTGGTCCGCAATATAATACTAGAGAATGTGGTCCACAATATATTACTAGAGAATGTTGTCCACAATATAATACTAGATAATGTGGTCCACAATATAATACTAGAGAATGTGGTCCACAGTATAATACTAGAGAAGGTGTGCAATAAAATACTAGAGGGGATTGCCCTCAATATAATTCTAGAGATGGTGTACCACAATATAATGCTAGAGAAATTGGTCCACAATATAATACTAGAGAAGGTTTTGACCACAACATAATACTAGAGACGGTGGTCCACAATATAACAATAGTGAAGGTAGTCCACAATATAATACTAGAAGGGATGGATCACAATATAATACTAGAAAAAGGTGGTCCACAATACAATAATAGTGAAGGTGGCCCACAATATAATACAAGAAGGGATGGACCACAATATAGTACTAGAGAAGGCGGTACACAATATAATAATAGTGTATGTGGTCCACAATATAATACTAGAAGGGATGGACCACAATATAAAACTAGAAAAGGTGGTCCATAATATAATAATAGTGAAGGTGGCCCACAATATAATACTAGAAGAGATGGACCACAATATAATAATAGTGAAGGTGGTCCACAATATAATACTAGAAAGGATGGACCACAATATAATACTAGAAAAGTTGGTCCACAATATAATAATAGTGAAGGTGGTCCACAATATAATACAAGAGAGGGTTGTCTACAATATAATACTTTAGACGGTTGTCTACAATATAATACTAGAGAAGGTGGTCCACAAAATAATGCTAGAAGGGATAGACCACAAAATAATACAAAAAAAGTTGATCCACAATATAAGGACCACAATACTGTGTAAAATAATGCTAGAAGGGATAGACCACAAAATAATACTAAAAAAGTTGATCCACAATATAAGGACCACAATACTGTGGAATGTGGTCCACAATATAATACTAGAGAAGGTGGGCTACAATATAATACTAGAGAAGATGGTCCAAAATATAATACTAGAGAATTTGGTCCACAATAATACTAGAGAATGTGGTCCACAATATAATACTAGAGAAGATGGTCCACAATATAATACTAGAGAATGTGGTCCACAATATAATACTAGAGAAGATGGTCCACAATATAATACAAGAGAAGGTGATCCACAATATAATACTAAAGGGGATTGAACACAATATAATGGTAGAGAAGGTGGTCCACAATATAATACTATAGAAGGTGGTCCACAATATAATACTAGAGAAAGTCATCCACAATATAAAACTAAAGACGATTGAACACAATATAATAGTAGAGAAGGTGATCCACTATATAATACTAGAGAAGGTGATCCACAATATAATACTAAAGAAGGTGATCCACAATATAAGACTGGGGAAGACGGACCACAATATAATACTAGAGAAGATGGACCACGATATAATACTAGAGTAGGTGATCCACTATATAATACTAGAGAACATGGTCCACAATATAATACTAGAGAAGGTGATCCACAATATAATACTGGGGAAGATGGACCACAATATAATACTAGAGAAGATGGACCACGATATAATACTAGAGAAGGTGATCCACAATATAATACTACAGAACATGGTCCACAATATAATACTAGAGAAGGTGATCCACAATATAATACTAGAGACGATGGTCCACAATATAATACTAGAGAAGATGGTCCACAATATAATACTAGAGAAGTTAGTCCACAATATAATACTAGAGAAGATGATCCACAATATGATTTTAGAGAAGATGGTCCACAATATAATGTTAGAGAAGGTGGTCCACACAATAATGATAGAGAAGATGATCCACACTATAATACTAGAGAATATGGTCCACAATATAATGCTAAAGAAGATGATCCACAATATAATGCTAGAGAAGATGGTCCACAATATAATACTAGAGAAGATTATCCACACTATAATGCTAGAGAAGATGGTCCACAATATAATGCTAGAGAAGATGATCCACACTATAATGCTAGAGAAGATGGTCCACACAATAATGCTAGAGAAGATGGTCCACAATATAATGCTAGAGAAGGTGATCCACAATATAATACTAGAGAAGATGGTCCACAATATAATGCTAGAGAAGATGGTCCATAATATAATACTAGAGAAGATGGTCCATAATATAATACTAGAGATGATGGCCCATAATATAATACTAGAGAAGATGGTCCATAATATAATACTAGAGATGATGGTCCATAATATAATACTAGAGAAGATGGTCCATAATATAATACTAGAGAAGATGGTCCACAATATAATACTAGAGAAGATGGTCCATAATATAATGCTAGAGAAGATGGTCCATAATATAATACTAGAGAAGATGGTCCATAATATAATACTAGAGAAGGTGGTCCATAATATAATACTAGAGAAGATGGTCCATAATATAATGCTAGAGAAGATGGTCCATAATATAATACTAGAGAAGATGGTCCATAATATAATGCTAGAGAAGATGGTCCATAATATAATACTAGAGAAGATGGTCCATAATATAATACTAGAGAAGATGGTCCATAATATAATACTAGAGAAGATGGTCCATAATATAATACTAGAGAAGATGGTCCATAATATAATACTAGAGAAGATGGTCCATAATATAATACTAGAGAAGATGGTCCATAATATAATACTAGAGAAGATGGTCCATAATATAATACTAGAGAAGATGGTCCATAATATAATGCTAGAGAAGATGATCCACACTATAATGCTAGAGAAGATGGTCCATAATATAATGCTAGAGAAGATGGTCCATAATATAATGCTAGAGAAGATGGTCCATAATATAATGCTAGAGAAGATGGTCCATAATATAATGCTAGAGAAGATGGTCCACAATATAATGCTAGTGAAGATGATCCACAATATAATACTAGATGGGATGGTCAGCAAAGTGGCGTTTTTTGTTTGACTAAAAAGATGTATGTAAAGTTTGTCTCAAGGAAAAAAGATGTTTTGACGCCTATTACGGTGTGATCTGATGTCATGGAAACGAACGAGTCATGTCTGAAGTGGAATATACCACACCCAAGTGATCTACTTGTAGACATAATGTAGAAGTTTGTTCAATAGAAGGACAGGTCTAGGAGCGAAGCAGTTGACAAACAGCAAATCAAAGTATGACTTGAGGTTACTGTCAGAGCCAGAAGTAAGACCGCTACAGAGGCACGAAGACTATACTGCTGTTACCTCAGCTTGGGCCCTTCATGCTTCCTCCGCCGTTACATGTCTCTAGGTCTAGAACTAGCGAGTCGACATCCATCTCTATTCTGGACGATATATTCGATTTAATCTAATGGGTCTATGCCTGCCAACTTTGCTTCTCATATAAGAGTTCTTTTTAGTCTCTCTCTAGGTCTTCCTCTTTTTCTGTATCATGATGTTTCCCATAGAAGAGCCTATTTTGGAATTCTCTTGTGGTCTCTACTCTGCACATGTCCGACATATGTCGATCTTCTTTCCTTAATTGTTGATAGAATCTTTGGTTGCAAGGCCATTTCTCTTATTTAATATCACTCTTCAACTCATCCCATTGTGCACAGGTTTTTTGTGTTAGGTATTTGTCTTCAAAGGTGTTTAACATTTTGTTCTCACTCTCTTTTGAAGTTTTCCAGCTTTCATGGACATATGTCATTGTTGATAATAAGTTTGAGTTGAATACTCTAAGTTTGGTTTCTTGCTTCTTATTTGTAATTTCTATATTTTGTCACGTGTTTTTAACATTCGTTGTTGCTTTTGCTATTCTACTTCTGATCTCTTTATTTGTTTTGCCTTCCTGATCTTCAAATTACAAAAGAACTTATGATAGTGTGAATCATCAAGATAAGAGATGGAAAAGAGAACATATGACAGCGCACACCATTAAGACAAGAGAACATGACAGCGCACAACATTAAGACAAGAGAACATATGACAGCGCACACCATTAAAACAAGAGAACATATGACAGCGCACAACATTAGGACAAAAGAACATATGATAGCGTACACCATTAAGACAAGAGAACATATGACAGCGCACACCATTAAGACAAGAGAACATATGACAGCGTACACCATTAAGACAAGAGAACATATTACAGCGTACACCATTAAGACAAGAGAACATATGACAGCGTACACCATTAAGACAAGAGAACATATGACAGCGCACAACATTAGGACAAAAGAACATATGATAGCGTACACCATTAAGACAAGAGAACATATGACAGCGCACACCATTAAGACAAGAGAACATATGACAGCGTACACCATTAAGACAAGAGAACATATGACAGCGTACACCATTAAGACAAGAGAACATATGACAGCGTACACCATTAAGACAAGAGAATATATGAAAGAGCAAAACATTAAGAAAAGAGAACATATGACAGTGTACACCATTAAGACAAGAGAACATATGACAGCGTACTCCATTAAGACAAGAGAACATATGATAGCTACACCATTAAGACAAGAGAAGTTATGACAGCGTACACCATTAAGACAAGAGAACATATGACAGCGTACTCCATTAAGACAAGAGAACGTATGATAGCTACACCATTAAGACAAGAGAACATATGACAGCCCACACCATTAAGACAAGAGAACATATGACAGCGTACACCATTAAGACAAGAGACAAAGTCAAGTGACGCTCAATGCTAGTTAACTTTCGATGCAGACACGGCACACGATGACGATGATGTGAATGAAGACTGAGGCGATAAGTGTGAGGTGCTGGCACAATAAAGTTCACAATAAATGATGGTTGGTTGGCATGTATTGGGACCTCGAAGTTAACACAATAAAGTTCACAATAAATGATGGTTGGGTTGCATGTATTGGGACCTCAAAGTTAACACAATAAAGTTCACAATAAATGAAGGTTGGTTGGTATGTATTGGGACCTCAAAGCTAACACAAAAAAGTTCACAATAAATGATGGTTGGTTGGCATGTATTGGGACCTCAAAGTTAACACAATAAAGTTCACAATAAATGATGGTTGGTTGGCATGTATTGGGACCTCAAAGTTAACACAATAAAGTTCACAATAAATGATGGTTGGTTGGCAAGTATTGGGACCTCAAAGTTAACACACAAAAGTTCACAATAAATGATGGTTGGTTGGCAAGTATTGGGACCTCGAAGTTAACACATAAAAGTTCAGAATAAATGAAGGTTGGTTGGCATGTATTGGGACCTCAAAATTAACACAAAAAATTTCAAAATAAATGATGGTTGGTTGGCATGTATTGGGACCTCAAAGTTAACACAAAAAAGTTCACAATAAATGATGGTTGGTTGGCATGTATTGGGACCTCAAAGTTAACACAATAAATTTCAAAATAAATGATGGTTGGTTGGCATGTATTGGGACCTCAAAGTTAACACAACAAATTTCAAAATAAATGATGGTTGGTTGGCACGTATTGGGACCTCAAAGTTAACACAATAAAGTTCACAATAAATGATGGTTGGTTGGCATGTATTGGGACCTCAAAGTTAACACAAAAAAGTTCACAATAAATGATGGTTGGTTGGCATGTATTGGGACCTCAAAGTTAACACAATAAAGTTCACAATAAATGATGGTTGGTTGGCATGTATTGGGACCTCGAAGTTGAAAAAAAAAAAAATTTAATGTGTTGATTGCCCTAGTCATTTGGAGTTCGTGAAAATGGAAGAAAGGATGCGCTGGACTCGGAGTCATTGATTATGGAAGATCCTGAAAATAGAGAGCTAAGGGAGGAATTGGATGTCTGCATATTTGAGTCTGTGACTCGACATGGTGACGTCAATAATTTTCTGATTATGGATAACTTTGACAAGTGGGCTTTCAATGACTCAAGTTTCAGACGATGACGTCTCGGATATTGTCTGCTAATGCAGCAGAACACCTACGGGTTTGTCGGGATGCAGCGATGTCGACTGGCAATTCTTCGTCACAATCAGTCACAATCAGTCACAATCATGAACAAATACAGCGTTTACTAATTTTTCTTGGCGTGTTTTTAAAAGGTTGATGTGTACATAAGTGACAGGAAACAGCCTGAGAGTTAGGATCAGAAACGTAAAACTGAGATAAAGGCTGGGAATAAGCCCAGCCACCGAATACATAAAGAAACAGCATAGAAAATAGTTTGGCTACGTGATAAGATAGACAATCCAAAACATAACACAACGAGCCATTAATTAATGTCGTGAGATCACCAGACGAAACGGCGACCACAAAAAAGAGGAATTGTCGGAATGTTAGAAACACTGGAAATCATAACAGCAGCAGAGGCTATCAGAAGAGCAAAAGACCGCAAAACATATCTCCCCTCGACGCTGAAAGGTAAATGAGAAAGGAAAGAAGAAGAATAAGAAGCTCATTAATTGCCATTGTGTGTTCATTAATTATCATTATTTGTGTTCATTAATTATTATTATTGCATGTTCATTAAACCACTAACTTGAAATTATGGACAAGTACCAAATACGAGTGGACAAAGAGATACAACGGAGAAGATGGCGCTGGATAGGACACACACTGCGGAATCCAACTGAAAGTTTAATGCGATAGGCCCTTATTTTTGAATCCCAAAAGGGAAGAGACAAAGAGAAAGACTAAAATATTAATGGAGAAGACAGTTGGACACAGAGATGATGAGGAAGACATGGACTGAACTTTAAAGAATGGCAAACAACAAAACGGCTTGGAAAATGTTTGTTGAAGACCTATACTCCACAGGGAGCTAGAACGAAGGAGAAATATCATTGTTTGTGTTCATTAATTATCATTAGTAGTGTGTATTAATTATCATTAGTAGTGTGTATTAATTATCATTAGTAGTGTGTATTAATTATCATTAGTAGTGTGTACTAATTATCATTAGTAGTGTGTACTAATTATCATTAGTAGTGTGTACTAATTATCATTAGTAGTGTGTATTAATTATCATTAGTAGTGTGTATTAATTATCATTAGTAGTGTGTACTAATTATCATTAGTAGTGTGTAGTAATTATCATTAGTAGTGTGTATTAATTATCATTAGTAGTGTGTACTAATTATCATTAGTAGTGTGTAGTAATTATCATTAGTAGTGTGTATTAATTATCATTAGTAGTGTGTACTAATTATCACTACATGTTCATTAATGATCTTTTGTTTCCTTGCAGCGGAGACACGAAGCAGGGTCACAGAGGAGTCACAACCACAGCGACCGAACGTGCTGTTTTTCGTGGTCGATGATCTCCGTGCAAGTCTTGGCTGCTACGGCCAGTCCCATGTCAAAACGCCAAACATCGACAACTTAGCCAGCAAATCCATCCTGTTTGATCAGGCTTTTGCACAGGTGCTCTACATTGCTGCTGAACAATCATTATAACAAGCGGTTAACATGTGTCACATAATCATTATAACAAGCGGTTAACATGTGTCACATAATCATTAGAACAGATAGTTAATTTGTGTCACATAATCATTATAACAAGCGGTTAACATGTGTCACATAATCATTATAACAGATAGTTAATATGTGTCACATAATCATTATAACAAGCGGTTAACATGTGTCACATAATCATTATAACAGATAGTTAATACGTGTCACATAATCATTATAACAAGCGGTTAACATGTGTCACAGAATCATTATAACAGATAGTTAATATGTGTCACATAATCATTATAACAGATAGTTAATATGTGTCACATAATCATTATAACAAGCGGTTAACATGTGTCACATAATCATTATAACAGATAGTTAATATGTGTCACATAATCATTATAACATATAGTTAATGTGTCACATAATCATTATAACAGACAGTTAGCATGTGTACCATAATCATTATAACAGACAGTTAGCATGTGTCACATAATCATTACAACAGACAGTTAACATTTGTCACATAATCATGTAACACCACTACACCTAGACTTAAACCTCTGACCCTGCACATTTGGTTAGAGCAGAGACACACATGACGTCACAGAATAAAATTGGATAACCTTGAGCTAGATACAGAGACAGGACATAGATTACTTTGTTCTCCTTGAGAGAGAATGTGTTGTGACTCCATGTACGACTTCCTATTTGACTCGATGTGTGACTCCACATATGACTCCATGTGTGACTCCACACATGACTCCACGTGTGACTCCACGTATGACTCCATGTGTGACTCCACATATGATTCCATATGTCTCCATATGTGACTCCACATAGGACTCCATGTGTGACTCCACATATGACTCGATGTGCGACTCCACATATGAACTCCATGTGTGACTCCACGTATGACTCAGTGTGTAATTAGACATATAACTCTATGTGTGACTCTGCATATAACTCCATGTGTGACTCCATGTACGACTCCCTACTTGACTCCATTTGTGACTCCACATATGACTCCATGTGTGACTCCACATATGACTCCATGTGTGACTCCACATATGACTCCATGTGTTACTCCACACATGATTCTATGTGTGACTCCACGTATGACTCCATGTGTGACTCCACATATGACTCCATGTGTGACTCCACATATAACTCCATGTTTGACTCTACATATGATTCCATGTGTGACTCCACATATGACAACACATATGATTTCATTTGCAATAGAAAATAAACTGATGAAATGGGTGAGGTCAGTGATAGAAGATGTGACCAGTGATAGAAGATGTGACCAGTGATAGAAGATATGACCAGTGATAGAAGATGTGACCAGTGATAGAAGATGTGACCAGTGATAGAAGATGTGACCAGTGATAGAAGATGTGACCAGTGATAGAAGATGTGACCAGTGATAGAAGATGTGACCAGTGATAGAAGATATGACCAGTGATAGAAGATATGACCAGTGATAGAAGATGTGACCAGTGATAGAAGATATAACCAGAGATACCATCCAGTCATGACGAGTAGCACCATCCAGTCATAAAGAGTAGCACTATCCAGTCATAAAGAGTAGCACTATCCAGTCATAAAGAGTGGCACCATCCTGTCATAAAGAGTAGCACTATCCTGTCATAAAGAGTGGCACATCCTGTCATAAAGAGTGGCACCATCCAGTCATAAAGAGTGGCACCATCCTGTCATAAAGAGTGGCACCATCCTGTCATAAAGAGTAGCACTATCCAGTCATAATGAGTAGCTCCATAATGTCATAAACAGTAGCACCATCCAGTCATAAAGAGTAGCTCCATCCAGTCATAAACAGTGGCACCATCCAGTCATAAAGAGTAGCACTATCCAGTCATAATGAGTAGCTCCATAATGTCATAAACAGTAGCACCATCCTGTCATAATGAGTAGCTCCATAATGTCATAAACAGTAGCACTATCCAGTCATAATGAGTAGCTCCATAATGTCATAAACAGTAGCACTATCCAGTCATAATGAGTAGCTCCATAATGTCATAAACAGTAGCACTATCCAGTCATAATGAGTAGCTCCATAATGTCATAAACAGTAGCACCATCCTGTCATAATGAGTAGCTCCATAATGTCATAAACAGTAGCACTATCCAGTCATAATGAGTAGCTCCATAATGTCATAAACAGTAGCACCATCCTGTCATAAAGAGTAGCTCCATCCAGTCATAAACAGTGGCACCATCCAGTCATAAAGAGTAGCACTATCCAGTCATAATGAGTAGCTCCATAATGTCATAAACAGTAGCACCATCCAGTCATAAAGAGTAGCACCATCCAGTCATAAAGAGTAGCTCCATCCAGTCATAAACAGTGGCACCATCCAGTCATAAATAGTAGCACCATCCAGTCATAAACAGTGGCACCATCCAGTCATAAAGAGTAGCACTATCCAGTCATAATGAGTAGCTCCATAATGTCATAAACAGTAGCACCATCCAGTCATAAAGAGTAGCACCATCCAGTCATAAAGAGTAGCTCCATCCTGCCATAAAGAGTAGCACCATCCAGTCATAAGGATTAGCACCATCCAGTCATAAAGATTAGCACCATCTAGTCATAAAGATTAGCACCATCCTGTCATAAAGAGTATCTCCATTCTGTCCTAAAGAGTAGTACCATCCAGTCATAAAGAGTAGCACCATCCAGTCATAAAGAGTAGCAGCATCCTGTCCTAAAGAGTAGCACCATCCTGTCCTAAAGAGTAGCTCCATCCTGTCCTAAAGAGTAGCTCCATCCTGTCATAAAGAGTAACACCATCCAATCATAAAGAGTAGCACTGTCCTGTCATAAAATGTAGCACTATCCAGTCATAAATAGTAGCACCATCCAGTCATAAGATTAGCACTATCCTGTCGTAAAGAGTAGCACTATCCAGTCAAAAAGAGTAACACCATCCAGTCATACAGTCATAAAGAGTAGCACTACCCAGTCATAAAGAGTGGCACTATCCAGTCATAAAGAGCAGCACCATCCAGTCTTAAAGAGTAGCACCACTCAGTCATAAAGAGTAGCACTACCCAGTCATAAAGAGTAGCACTACCCAGACATAAAGAGTAGCACCATCCAGTCATAAAGAGCAGCACCATTCAGTGATAAAGAGTAGCACTATCCAATCATAAAGAGTTGCATTATCCAATCATAAAGAGTAGCACTATCCAGTCATAATGAGTAGCTCCATAATGTCATAAACAGTAGCACCATCCAGTCATAAAGAGTAGCACCATCCAGTCATAAAGATTAGCACCATCCAGTCATAAAGAGTAGCTCCATCCTGCCATAAAGAGTAGCACCATCCAGTCATAAGGATTAGCACCATCCAGTCATAAAGATTAGCACCATCTAGTCATAAAGATTAGCACCATCCTGTCATAAAGAGTAGCTCCATTCTGTCCTAAAGAGTAGTACCATCCAGTCATAAAGAGTAGCACCATCCAGTCATAAAGAGTAGCAGCATCCTGTCCTAAAGAGTAGCACCATCCTGTCCTAAAGAGTAGCTCCATCCTGTCCTAAAGAGTAGCTCCATCCTGTCATAAAGAGTAACACCATCCAATCATAAAGAGTAGCACTGTCCTGTCATAAAATGTAGCACTATCCAGTCATAAATAGTAGCACCATCCAGTCATAAGATTAGCACTATCCTGTCGTAAAGAGTAGCACTATCCAGTCATAAAGAGCAGCACCATCCAGTCTTAAAGAGTAGCACCACTCAGTCATAAAGAGTAGCACTACCAGTCATAAAGAGTAGCACTACCCAGACATAAAGAGTAGCACCATCCAGTCATAAAGAGCAGCACCATTCAGTGATAAAGAGTAGCACTATCCAATCATAAAGAGTTGCATTATCCATCATAAAGAGTAGCACTATCCAGTCATAATGAGTAGCTCCATAATGTCATAAACAGTAGCACCATCCAGTCATAAAGAGTAGCACCATCCAGTCATAAAGATTAGCACCATCCAGTCATAAAGAGTAGCTCCATCCTGCCATAAAGAGTAGCACCATCCAGTCATAAGGATTAGCACCATCCAGTCATAAAGATTAGCACCATCTAGTCATAAAGATTAGCACCATCCTGTCATAAAGAGTAGCTCCATTCTGTCCTAAAGAGTAGTACCATCCAGTCATAAAGAGTAGCACCATCCAGTCATAAAGAGTAGCAGCATCCTGTCCTAAAGAGTAGCACCATCCTGTCCTAAAGAGTAGCTCCATCCTGTCCTAAAGAGTAGCTCCATCCTGTCATAAAGAGTAACACCATCCAATCATAAAGAGTAGCACTGTCCTGTCATAAAATGTAGCACTATCCAGTCATAAATAGTAGCACCATCCAGTCATAAGATTAGCACTATCCTGTCGTAAAGAGTAGCACTATCCAGTCATAAAGAGTAACACCATCCAGTCATACATTCAGAAAGAGTAGCACTACCCAGTCATAAAGAGTGGCACTATCCACTCATAAAGAGCAGCACCATCCAGTCTTAAAGAGTAGCACCACTCAGTCATAAAGAGTAGCACTACCCAGTCATAAAGAGTAGCACTAACCAGACATAAAGAGTAGCACCATCCAGTCATAAAGAGTAGCACCATTCAGTGATAAAGAGTAGCACTATACAATCATAAAGAGTTGCATTATCCAATCATAAAGAGTAGCACTATCCAGTCATAAAGAGTAGCACTATCCAGTCATAAAGAGTAGCACTATCCAGTCATAAAGAGTAGCACTTTCCAGTTATAAAGAGTAGCTCCATCCAGTCATAAAGAGTAGCACTATCCAGTCATAAAGAGTAGCACTATCCAGTCATAAAGAGTAGCACTATCCAGTCATGAAAAGTAGCACTGTCCAGTCATAAAGAGTAGCTCCATCCAGTCATAAAGAGTAGCACTATCCTATCATAAAGAGTAGCACTATCCAGTCATAAAGAGTAGCACTATCCAGTCATAAAGAGTAGCACTATCCAGTTATAAAGAGTAGCACTATCCTATCATAAAGAGTAGCACTAATCTATCATAAAGAGTAGCACTATCCAGTTATAAAGTGTAGCTCTATCCTGTCATAAAGAGTAGCTCCATCCTATCATAAAGAGTAGCACTATCCAGTTATAATTAGTAGCACTATCCAGTTATAAAGAGTAGCACTATCCAGTTATAAAGAGTAGCACTATCCTATCATAAATAGTAGCCCTATCCAGTTATAAAGTGTAGCACTATCCTGTCATAAAGAGTAGCTCCATCCTATCATAAAGAGTAGCACTATCCAGTTATAAAGAGTAGCACTATCCAGTTATAAAGAGTAGCACTATCCTATCATAAAGAGTAGCACTATCCAGTTATAAAGTGTAGCACTATCCTGTCATAAAGAGTAGTTCCATCCTATCATAAAGAGTAGCACTATCCAGTTATAAAGAGTAGCACTATCCAGTTATAAAGAGTAGCACTATCCTGTCATAAAGAGTAGAACTATCCAGTTATAAAGAGTAGCACTATCCTGTCATAAAGAGTAGAACTATCCAGTTATAAAGTGTAGCACTATCCTGTCATAAAGAGTAGCACTATCCAGTTATAAAGAGTAGCACTATCCAGTCATAATGAGTAGCACTATCCAGTTATAAAGAGTAGCACTATCCAGTTATAAAGAGTAGCACTATCCAGTCATAAAGAGTAGCACTATCCTGTCATAAAGTGTAGCACTATCCAGTTATAAAGAGTAGCACTATCCTGTCATAAAGAGTAGCACTATCCTGTCATAAAGTGTAGCACTATCCAGTTATAAAGAGTAGCACTATCCAGTTATAAAGAGTTGCACTATCCAGTTATAAAGAGTAGCACTATCCAGTTATAAAGAGTAGCACTATCCAGTTATAAAGTGTAGCACTATCCAGTTATAAAGAGTAGCACTATCCTGTCATAAAGAATAGGGTCATATAGCCATAAAGAGTAGTACCATCCAGTCATAATCAGTCAGAGATGTCATGACTTACAACGCCCACCAAATGAGGAAGACACTTCCTCGCTGAACCGACAAAAAGAATACCGCCATCTTGTGAAAGACCGGAAGCGGAAATCAATGGATCAGGCGGACGTCATCACTTCCATTCCAGATGCGGGAAGGGAACAGGGTTTTGACAATCACAAGTCCACGTCACTCCTTCAAATGTAAGAGATGGGAGTAAAGATAGGTACAGGGAAAAACAAGAAACTTAGTGGCCGTGTAAGAAGAGTCAACCAACACAGAACTGGAGTCGTCAGTTCTCGCAGCTGGACGCTGCGGGACTTGCTGAGAAGGGGATCTGAGCACCTAAGGACATGTTCGGAGTGCTGATAACCCACACATAACTCAATAACTTTCTCTCTGTCATACCTCTATTATCAACATTTCACTGCTTCTCTTACTGCAAGCTGTGTTATCATCACAACATTTCTCTACTTCTCTTACAGCAAGTTGTGTTATCATCACAACATTTCTCTGCTTCTCTTACAGCAAGCTGTGTAATCATCACAACATTTCTCTACTTCTCTTACAGCAAGCTGTGTTATCATCACAACATTTCTCTACTTCTCTTACAGCAAGCTGTTTTATCAACACAACATTTCGCTGCTTCTCTTACAGCAAGCTGTTTTATTCATACAACATTTCTCTGCTTCTTTTACAGCAAGCTGTGTTATCATCACAACATTTCTCTACTTCTCTTGCAACAAACTGTGTTATTCATACAACATTTCTCTGCTTCTCTTACAGCAAGCTGTGTTATCCATACAACATTTCTCTGCTTCTCTTACAGCAAGCTGTGTTATTCATACAACATTTCTCTGCTTCTCTTACAGCAAGCTGTGTTATCATCACAACATTTCTCTACTTCTCTTACAGCAAGCTGTGTTATCATCACAACATTTCTCTGCTTCTCTTACAGCAAGCTGTGTAATCGTCACAACATTTCTCTACTTCTCTTACAGCAAGCTGTGTTATCATCACAACATTTCTCTACTTCTCTTACAGCAAGCTGTGTTATCATCACACCATTTCTCTGCTTCTCTTACAGCAAGCTGTGTTATTCATACAACATTTCTCTGCTTCTCTTACAGCAAGCTGTGTTATCCATACACCATTTCTCTGCTTCTCTTACAGCAAGCTGTGTTATTATCACAACATTTCTCTGCTTCTATTACAGCAAGCTGTGTTATTCATACAACATTTCTCTACTTCTCTTACAGCAAACTGTGTTATCAACACACCATTTCTCTGCTTCTCTTACAGCAAGCTGTGTTATTTATACAACATTTCTCTGCTTCTCTTACAGCAAGCAGTGTTATTCATACAATATTTCTCTACTTCTCTTACAGCAAAGTGTTATCAACACACCATTTCTCTGCTTCTCTTACATCAAGCTGTGTAATCGTCACAACATTTCTCTACTTCTCTTACAGCAAGCTGTGTTATCATCACAACATTTCTCTACTTCTCTTACAGCAAGCTGTGTTATCATCACACCATTTCTCTGCTTCTCTTACAGCAAGCTGTGTTATTCATACAACATTTCTCTGCTTCTCTTACAGCAAGCTGTGTTATCCATACACCATTTCTCTGCTTCTCTTACAGCAAGCTGTGTTATTATCACAACATTTCTCTGCTTCTCTTACAGCAAGCTGTGTTATTCATACAACATTTCTCTACTTCTCTTACAGCAAACTGTGTTATCAACACACCATTTCTCTGCTTCTCTTACAGCAAGCTGTGTTATTTATACAACATTTCTCTGCTTCTCTTACAGCAAGCAGTGTTATTCATACAATATTTCTCTACTTCTCTTACAGCAAAGTGTTATCAACACACCATTTCTCTGCTTCTCTTACATCAAGCTGTGTTATCATCACAACATTTCTCTGCTTCTCTTACAGCAAGCTGTGTTATCATCACAACACTTCTCTGCTTCTCTTACAGCAAGCTGTGTTATCCATACAACATTTCTCTGCTTCTCTTACAGCAAGCTGTGTTATCATCACAACATTTCTCTACTTCTCTTACAGCAAGCTGTGTTATCATCTTAACATTTCTCTGCTTCTCTTACAGCAAGCTGTGTAATCATCACTACATTTCTCTACTTCTCTTACAGCACGCTGTGTTAACATCATAACATTTCTCTACTTCTCTTACAGCAAGCTGTGTTATCAACACAACATTTCTCTGCTTCTCTTACAGCAAGCTGTTTTATTCATACAACATTTCTCTGCTTCTCTTACAGCAAGCTGTGTTATCATCACAACATTTCTCTGCTTCTCTTACAGCAAGCTGTGTTATCTTTACACCATTTCTCTGCTTCTCTTACAGCAAGCTGTGTTATTCATACAACATTTCTCTGCTTCTCTTACAGCAAGCTGTGTTATTCATACAACATTTCTCTACTTCTCTTACAGCAAACTGTGTTATCAACACACCATTTCTCTGCTTCTCTTACAGCAAGCTGTGTTATTCATACAACATTTCTCTGCTTCTCTTACAGCAAGCTGTGTTATTCATACAACATTTCTCTGTTTCTCTTACAGCAAGCTGTGTTATCAAGACAACATTTCTCAGCTTCTCTTACAGCAAGCTGTGTTATTCATACAACATTTCTCTACTTTTCTTACAGCAAACTGTGTTATCAACACACCATTTCTCTGCTTCTCTTACAGCAAGCTGTGTTATTCATACAACATTTCTCTGCTTCTCTTACAGCAAGCTGTGTTATTCATACAACATTTCTCTGCTTCTCTTACAGCAAGCTGTGTTATCAACACAACATTTCTCTGCTTCTCTTACAGCAAACTGTGTTACCAACACACCATTTCTCTGCTTCTCTTACAGCAAGCTGTGTTATTCATACAACATTTCTCTGCTTCTCTTACAGCAAGCTGTGTTATTCATACACCATTTCTCTGCTTCTCTTACAGCAAGCAGTGTTATTCATACAACATTTCTCTGCTTCTCTTACAGCAAGCAGTGTTATTCATAAAACATTTCTCTGCATCTCTTACAGCAAGCAGTGTTATTCATACAACATTTCTCTGCTTCTCTTACAACAAGCAGTGTTATTCATACACCATTTCTCTGCTTCTCTTACAGCAAACTGTGTTATCAACACACCATTTCTCTGCTTCTCTTACAGCAAGCTGTGTTATTCATACAACATTTCTCTGCTTCTCTTACAGCAAGCTGTGTTATTCATACAACATTTCTCTGCTTCTCTTACAGCAAGCTGTGTTATTTATACAACGTGTCTATGCTTCTCTTACAGCAAGCAGTGTTATTCATACAATATTTCTCTACTTCTCTTACAGCAAAGTGTTATCAACACACCATTTCTCTGCTTCTCTTACATCAAGCTGTGTTATCATCACAACATTTCTCTGCTTCTCTTACAGCAAGCTGTGTTATCATCACAACACTTCTCTGCTTCTCTTACAGCAAGCTGTGTTATCCGTACAACATTTCTCTGCTTCTCTTATAGCAAGCTGTGTTATCATCACAACATTTCTCTACTTCTCTTACAGCAAGCTGTGTTATCATCACAACATTTCTCTGCTTCTCTTACAGCAAGCTGTGTAATCATCACAACATTTCTCTACTTCTCTTACAGCAAGCTGTGTTATCATCACAACATTTCTCTACTTCTCTTACAGCAAGCTGTGTTATCAACACAACATTTCTCTGCTTCTCTTACAGCAAGCTGTGTTATTCATACAACATTTCTCTGCTTCTCTTACAGCAAGCTGTGTTATTCATACAACATTTCTCTGCTTCTCTTACAGCAAGCTGTGTTATCAACACAACATTTCTCTGCTTCTCTTACAGCAAGCAGTGTTATTCATACAACATTTCTCTACTTTTCTTACAGCAAACTGTGTTATCAACACACCATTTCTCTGCTTCTCTTACAGCAAGCTGTGTTATTCATACAACATTTCTCTGCTTCTCTTACAGCAAGCTGTGTTATCAACACAACATTTCTCTGCTTCTCTTACTGCAAACTGTGTTATCAACACACCATTTCTCTGCTTCTCTTACAGCAAGCTGTGTTATTCATACATCATTTCTCTGCTTCTCTTACAGCAAGCTGTGTTATTCATACAACATTTCTCTGCTTCTCTTACAGCAAGCTGTGTTATTCATACAACATTTCTCTGCTTCTCTTACAGCAAGCAGTGTTATTCATAAAACATTTCTCTGCATCTCTTACAGCAAGCAGTGTTATTCATACAACATTTCTCTGCTTCTCTTACAGCAAGCAGTGTTATTCATACAACATTTCTCTACTTCTCTTACAGCAAGCAGTGTTATTCATACAACATTTCTCTGCTTCTCTTACAGCAAGCAGTATTATTCATACAACATTTCTCTGCTTCTCTTACAGCAAGCAGTGTTATTCATACAAAATTTCTCTGCTTCTCTTACAGCAAGCAGTATTATTCATACAACATTTCTCTGCTTCTCTTACAGCAAGCAGTGTTATTCATACAACATTTCTCTGCTTCTCTTACAGCAAGCAGTGTTATTCATACAACATTTCTCTGCTTCTCTTACAGCAAGCTGTGTTATTTATACAACATGTCTCTGCTTCTCTTACAGCAAGCAGTGTTATTCATACAATATTTCTCTACTTCTCTTACAGCAAAGTGTTATCAACACACCATTTCTCTGCTTCTCTTACATCAAGCTGTGTTATCATCACAACATTTCTCTGCTTCTCTTACAGCAAGCTGTGTTATCATCACAACACTTCTCTGCTTCTCTTACAGCAAGCTGTGTTATCCGTACAACATTTCTCTGCTTCTCTTACAGCAAGCTGTGTTATCATCACAACATTTCTCTACTTCTCTTACAGCAAGCTGTGTTATCATCACATCATTTCTCTGCTTCTCTTACAGCAAGCTGTGTAATCATCACAACATTTCTCTACTTCTCTTACAGCAAGCTGTGTTATCATCACAACATTTCTCTACTTCTCTTACAGCAAGCTGTGTTATCAACACAACATTTCTCTGCTTCTCTTACAGCAAGCTGTTTTATTCATACAACATTTCTCTGCTTCTCTTACAGCAAGCTGTGTTATCATCACAACATTTCTCTGCTTCTCTTACAGCAAGCTGTGTTATCCATACACCATTTCTCTGCTTCTCTTACAGCAAGCTGTGTTATTCATACAACATTTCTCTGCTTCTCTTACAGCAAGCTGTGTTATTCATACAACATTTCTCTACTTTTCTTACAGCAAACTGTGTTATCAACACACCATTTCTCTGCTTCTCTTACAGCAAGCTGTGTTATTCATACAACATTTCTCTGCTTCTCTTTCAGCAAGCAGTGTTATTCATACAACATTTCTCTGCTTCTCTTACAGCAAGCAGTGTTATTCATACAACATTTCTCTGCTTCTCTTACAGCAAGCAGTGTTATTCATACAACATTTCTCTGCTTCTCTTACAGCAAGCAGTGTTATTCATACAACATTTCTCTGCTTCTCTTACAGCAAGCAGTGTTATTCATACAACATTTCTCTGCTTCTATTACAGCAAGCTGTGTTATTTATACAACATGTGTCTGCTTCTCTTACAGCAAGCAGTGTTATTCATACAATATTTCTCTACTTCTCTTACAGCAAAGTGTTATCAACACACCATTTCTCTGCTTCTCTTACATCAAGCTGTGTTATCATCACAACATTTCTCTGCTTCTCTTACAGCAAGCTGTGTTATCATCACAACACTTCTCTGCTTCTCTTACAGCAAGCAGTGTTATCCGTACAACATTTCTCTGCTTCTCTTACAGCAAGCTGTGTTATCATCACAACATTTCTCTACTTCTCTTACAGCAAGCTGTGTTATCATCACAACATTTCTCTGCTTCTCTTACAGCAAGCTGTGTAATCATCACAACATTTCTCTACTTCTCTTACAGCAAGCTGTGTTATCATCACAACATTTCTCTACTTCTCTTACAACAAGCTGTGTTATCAACACAACATTTCTCTGCTTCTCTTACAGCAAGCTGTTTTATTCATACAACATTTCTCTGCTTCTCTTACAGCAAGCTGTGTTATCATCACAACATTTCTCTGCTTCTCTTACAGCAAGCTGTGTTATCCATACACCATTTCTCTGCTTCTCTTACAGCAAGCTGTGTTATTCATACAACATTTCTCTGCTTCTCTTACAGCAAGCTGTGTTATTCATACAACATTTCTCTACTTCTCTTACAGTAAACTGTGTTATCAACACACCATTTCTCTGCTTCTCTTACAGCAAGCTGTGTTATTCATACAACATTTCTCTGCTTCTCTTACAGCAAGCTGTGTTATTCATACAACATTTCTCTGCTTCTCTTACAGCAAGCTGTGTTATCAACACAACATTTCTCTGCTTCTCTTACAGCAAGCTGTGTTATTCATACAACATTTCTCTACTTCTCTTACAGCAAACTGTGTTATCAACACACCATTTCTCTGCTTCTCTTACAGCAAGCTGTGTTATTCATACAACATTTCTCTGCTTCTCTTACAGCAAGCTGTGTTATTCATACATCATTTCTCTGCTTCTCTTACAGCAAGCTGTGTT
The DNA here is from genome assembly GCA_032433765.1 of Megaustenia siamemsis. Classification (NCBI taxonomy): domain Eukaryota; kingdom Metazoa; phylum Mollusca; class Gastropoda; order Stylommatophora; family Ariophantidae; genus Megaustenia; species Megaustenia siamemsis. The sequence goes on from JAVIAB010000001.1 coordinate 1,758,619, forward strand.
ATCATCACAACATTTCTCTGCTTCTCTTACAGCAAACTGTGTTATCAACACACCATTTCTCTGCTTCTCTTACAGCAAGCTGTGTTATTCATACAACATTTCTCTGCTTCTCTTACAGCAAGCTGTGTTATTCATACAACATTTCTCTGCTTCTCTTACAGCAAGCTGAGTTATTCATACAACATTTCTCTGCTTCTCTTACAGCAAGAAGTGTTATTCATACAACATTTCTCTGCTTCTCTTACAGCAAGCTGTGTTATTCATACAACATTTCTCTGCTTCTCTTACAGCAAGCAGTGTTATTCATAAAACATTTCTCTGCATCTCTTACAGCAAGCAGTGTTATTCATACAACATTTCTCTGCTTCTCTTACAGCAAGCAGTGTTATTCATACAACATTTCTCTGCTTCTCTTACAGCAAGCAGTGTTATTCATACAACATTTCTCTGCTTCTCTTACAGCAAGCAGTGTTATTCATACAACATTTCTCTGCTTCTCTTACAGCAAGCAGTGTTATTCATACAACATTTCTCTGCTTCTCTTACAGCAAGCTGTGTTATTCATACAACATTTCTCTGCTTCTCTTACAGCAAGCTGTGTTATTTATACAACATGTCTCTGCTTCTCTTACAGCAAGCAGTGTTATTCATACAATATTTCTCTACTTCTCTTACAGCAAAGTGTTATCAACACACCATTTCTCTGCTTCTCTTACAGCAAGCTGTGTTATCATCACAACATTTCTCTGCTTCTCTTACAGCAAGCTGTGTTATCATCACAACACTTCTCTGCTTCTCTTACAGCAAGCTGTGTTATCCGTACAACTTTTCTCTGCTTCTCTTACAGCAAGCTGTGTTATCATCACAACATTTCTCTACTTCTCTTACAGCAAGCTGTGTTATCATCACAACATTTCTCTGCTTCTCTTACAGCAAGCTGTGTAATCATCACAACATTTCTCTACTTCTCTTACAGCAAGCTGTGTTATCATCACAACATTTCTCTACTTCTCTTACAGCAAGCTGTGTTATCAACACAACATTTCTCTGCTTCTCTTACAGCAAGCTGTTTTATTCATACAACATTTCTCTGCTTCTCTTACAGCAAGCTGTGTTATCATCACAACATTTCTCTGCTTCTCTTACAGCAAGCTGTGTTATCCATACACCATTTCTCTGCTTCTCTTACAGCAAGCTGTGTTATTCATACAACATTTCTCTGCTTCTCTTACAGCAAGCTGTGTTATTCATACAACATTTCTCTACTTCTCTTACAGCAAAGTGTTATCAACACACCATTTCTCTGCTTCTCTTACATCAAGCTGTGTTATCATCACAACATTTCTCTGCTTCTCTTACAGCAAGCTGTGTTATCATCACAACACTTCTCTGCTTCTCTTACAGCAAGCTGTGTTATCCGTACAACATTTCTCTGCTTCTCTTACAGCAAGCTGTGTTATCATCACAACATTTCTCTACTTCTCTTACAGCAAGCTGTGTTATCATCACATCATTTCTCTGCTTCTCTTACAGCAAGCTGTGTAATCATCACAACATTTCTCTACTTCTCTTACAGCAAGCTGTGTTATCATCACAACATTTCTCTACTTCTCTTACAGCAAGCTGTGTTATCAACACAACATTTCTCTGCTTCTCTTACAGCAAGCTGTTTTATTCATACAACATTTCTCTGCTTCTCTTACAGCAAGCTGTGTTATCATCACAACATTTCTCTGCTTCTCTTACAGCAAGCTGTGTTATCCATACACCATTTCTCTGCTTCTCTTACAGCAAGCTGTGTTATTCACACAACATTTCTCTGCTTCTCTTACAGCAAGCTGTGTTATTCATACAACATTTCTCTACTTTTCTTACAGCAAACTGTGTTATCAACACACCATTTCTCTGCTTCTCTTACAGCAAGCTGTGTTATTCATACAACATTTCTCTGCTTCTCTTTCAGCAAGCAGTGTTATTCATACAACATTTCTCTGCTTCTCTTACAGCAAGCAGTGTTATTCATACAACATTTCTCTGCTTCTCTTACAGCAAGCAGTGTTATTCATACAACATTTCTCTGCTTCTCTTACAGCAAGCAGTGTTATTCATACAACATTTCTCTGCTTCTCTTACAGCAAGCAGTGTTATTCATACAACATTTCTCTGCTTCTATTACAGCAAGCTGTGTTATTTATACAACATGTGTCTGCTTCTCTTACAGCAAGCAGTGTTATTCATACAATATTTCTCTACTTCTCTTACAGCAAAGTGTTATCAACACACCATTTCTCTGCTTCTCTTACATCAAGCTGTGTTATCATCACAACATTTCTCTGCTTCTCTTACAGCAAGCTGTGTTATCATCACAACACTTCTCTGCTTCTCTTACAGCAAGCTGTGTTATCCGTACAACATTTCTCTGCTTCTCTTACAGCAAGCTGTGTTATCATCACAACATTTCTCTACTTCTCTTACAGCAAGCTGTGTTATCATCACAACATTTCTCTGCTTCTCTTACAGCAAGCTGTGTAATCATCACAACATTTCTCTACTTCTCTTACAGCAAGCTGTGTTATCATCACAACATTTCTCTACTTCTCTTACAAGAAGCTGTGTTATCAACACAACATTTCTCTGCTTCTCTTACAGCAAGCTGTTTTATTCATACAACATTTCTCTGCTTCTCTTACAGCAAGCTGTGTTATCATCACAACATTTCTCTGCTTCTCTTACAGCAAGCTGTGTTATCCATACACCATTTCTCTGCTTCTCTTACAGCAAGCTGTGTTATTCATACAACATTTCTCTGCTTCTCTTACAGCAAGCTGTGTTAATCATACAACATTTCTCTACTTCTCTTACAGTAAACTGTGTTATCAACACACCATTTCTCTGCTTCTCTTACAGCAAGCTGTGTTATTCATACAACATTTCTCTGCTTCTCTTACAGCAAGCTGTGTTATTCATACAACATTTCTCTGCTTCTCTTACAGCAAGCTGTGTTATCAACACAACATTTCTCTGCTTCTCTTACAGCAAGCTGTGTTATTCATACAACATTTCTCTACTTTTCTTACAGCAAACTGTGTTATCAACACACCATTTCTCTGCTTCTCTTACAGCAAGCTGTGTTATTCATACAACATTTCTCTGCTTCTCTTACAGCAAGCTGTGTTATTCATACATCATTTCTCTGCTTCTCTTACAGCAAGCTGTGTTATCAACACACCATTTCTCTGCTTCTCTTACAGCAAACTGTGTTATCAACACACCATTTCTCTGCTTCTCTTACAGCAAGCTGTGTTATTCATACAACATTTCTCTGCTTCTCTTACAGCAAGCTGTGTTATTCATACAACATTTCTCTGCTTCTCTTACAGCAAGCTGAGTTATTCATACAACATTTCTCTGCTTCTCTTACAGCAAGAAGTGTTATTCATACAACATTTCTCTGCTTCTCTTACAGCAAGCTGTGTTATTCATACAACATTTCTCTGCTTCTCTTACAGCAAGCAGTGTTATTCATAAAACATTTCTCTGCATCTCTTACAGCAAGCAGTGTTATTCATACAACATTTCTCTGCTTCTCTTACAGCAAGCAGTGTTATTCATACAACATTTCTCTGCTTCTCTTACAGCAAGCAGTGTTATTCATACAACATTTCTCTGCTTCTCTTACAGCAAGCAGTGTTATTCATACAACATTTCTCTGCTTCTCTTACAGCAAGCAGTGTTATTCATACAACATTTCTCTGCTTCTCTTACAGCAAGCAGTGTTATTCATACAACATTTCTCTGCTTCTCTTACAGCAAGCTGTGTTATTTATACAACATGTCTCTGCTTCTCTTACAGCAAGCAGTGTTATTCATACAATATTTCTCTACTTCTCTTACAGCAAAGTGTTATCAACACACCATTTCTCTGCTTCTCTTACAGCAAGCTGTGTTATCATCACAACATTTCTCTGCTTCTCTTACAGCAAGCTGTGTTATCATCACAACACTTCTCTGCTTCTCTTACAGCAAGCTGTGTTATCCGTACAACTTTTCTCTGCTTCTCTTACAGCAAGCTGTGTTATCATCACAACATTTCTCTACTTCTCTTACAGCAAGCTGTGTTATCATCACAACATTTCTCTGCTTCTCTTACAGCAAGCTGTGTAATCATCACAACATTTCTCTACTTCTCTTACAGCAAGCTGTGTTATCATCACAACATTTCTCTACTTCTCTTACAGCAAGCTGTGTTATCAACACAACATTTCTCTGCTTCTCTTACAGCAAGCTGTTTTATTCATACAACATTTCTCTGCTTCTCTTACAGCAAGCTGTGTTATCATCACAACATTTCTCTGCTTCTCTTACAGCAAGCTGTGTTATCCATACACCATTTCTCTGCTTCTCTTACAGCAAGCTGTGTTATTCATACAACATTTCTCTGCTTCTCTTACAGCAAGCTGTGTTATTCATACAACATTTCTCTACTTCTCTTACAGCAAACTGTGTTATCAACACACCATTTCTCTGCTTCTCTTACAGCAAGCTGTGTTATTCATACAACATTTCTCTGCTTCTCTTACAGCAAGCAGTGTTATTCATACAACATTTCTCTGCTTCTCTTACAGCAAGCAGTGTTATTCATACAACATTTCTCTGCTTCTCTTACAGCAAGCAGTGTTATTCATACAACATTTCTCTGCTTCTCTTACAGCAAGCTGTGTTATCCATACACCATTTCTCTGCTTCTCTTACAGCAAGCTGTGTTATTCATACAACATTTCTCTACTTCTCTTACAGCAAACTGTGTTATCAACACACCATTTCTCTGCTTCTCTTACAGCAAGCTGTGTTATTCATACAACATTTCTCTGCTTCTCTTACAGCAAGCTGTGTTATTCATACAACATTTCTCTGCTTCTCTTACAGCAAGCTGTGTTATCAACACAACATTTCTCTGCTTCTCTTACAGCAAGCTGTGTTATTCATACAACATTTCTCTACTTTTCTTACAGCAAACTGTGTTATCAACACACCATTTCTCTGCTTCTCTTACAGCAAGCTGTGTTATTCATACAACATTTCTCTGCTTCTCTTACAGCAAGCTGTGTTATTCATACAACATTTCTCTGCTTCTCTTACAGCAAGCTGTGTTATCAACACAACATTTCTCTGCTTCTCTTACAGCAAACTGTGTTATCAACACACCATTTCTCTGCTTCTCTTACAGCAAGCTGTGTTATTCATACAACATTTCTCTGCTTCTCTTACAGCAAGCTGTGTTATTCATACAACATTTCTCTGCTTCTCTTACAGCAAGCTGTGTTATTCATACAACATTTCTCTGCTTCACTTACAGCAAGCAGTGTTATTCATAAAACATTTCTCTGCATCTCTTACAGCAAGCAGTGTTATTCATACAACATTTCTCTGCTTCTCTTACAGCAAGCAGTGTTATTCATACAACATTTCTCTACTTCTCTTACAGCAAGCAGTGTTATTCATATAACATTTCTCTGCTTCTCTTACAGCAAGCTGTGTTATTCATACAACATTTCTCTGCTTCTCTTACAGCAAGCAGTGTTATTCATACAACATTTCTCTGCTTCTCTTACAGTAAGCAGTGTTATTCATACAACATTTCTCTGCTTCTCTTACAGCAAGCAGTGTTATTCATACAACATTTCTCTGCTTCTCTTACAGCAAGCAGTGTTATTCATACAACATTTCTCTGCTTCTCTTACAGCAAGCTGTGTTATTTATACAACATGTCTCTGCTTCTCTTACAGCAAGCAGTGTTATTCATACAATATTTCTCTACTTCTCTTACAGCAAAGTGTTATCAACACACCATTTCTCTGCTTCTCTTACATCAAGCTGTGTTATCATCACAACATTTCTCTGCTTCTCTTACAGCAAGCTGTGTTATCATCACAACACTTCTCTGCTTCTCTTACAGCAAGCTGTGTTATCCGTACAACATTTCTCTGCTTCTCTTACAGCAAGCTGTGTTATCATCACTACATTTCTCTACTTCTCTTACAGCAAGCTGTGTTATCAACACACCATTTCTCTGTTTCTCTTACAGCAAGCTGTGTTATTCATACAACATTTCTCTGCTTCTCTTACAGCAAGCTGTGTTATTCATACAACATTTCTCTGCTTCTCTTACAGCAAGCTGTGTTATCAACACAACATTTCTCTGCTTCTCTTACAGCAAACTGTGTTATCAACACACCATTTCTCTGCTTCTCTTACAGCAAGCTGTGTTATTCATACAACATTTCTCTGCTTTTCTTACAGCAAGCTGTGTTATTCATACAACATTTCTCTGCTTCTCTTACAGCAAGCTGTGTTATTCATACAACATTTCTCTGCTTCTCTTACAGCAAGCAGTGTTATTCATAAAACATTTCTCTGCATCTCTTACAGCAAGCAGTGTTATTCATACAACATTTCTCTGCTTCTCTTACAGCAAGCAGTGTTATTCATACAACATTTCTCTGCTTCTCTTACAGCAAGCAGTGTTATTCATACCACATTTCTCTGCTTCTCTTACAGCAAGCAGTGTTATTCATACAACATTTCTCTGCTTCTCTTACAGCAAGCAGTGTTATTCATACAACATTTCTCTGCTTCTCTTACAGCAAGCAGTGTTATTCATACAACATTTCTCTGCTTCTCTTACAGCAAGCTGTGTGTGGACCTAGCAGAGTATCGTTCCTCACCAGCCGTAGACCAGACTCAACCAGATTTTATGACTTTCACACATTCTGGAGACGTAAGGGTGGAAACTACACAACTCTGCCTCAACATTTCAAAGAAAATGGGTACATCACCCAGAACGTGGGCAAGATTTTCCACCCCGGTAAGTGTAAACATGTTTGCACCACGTGCTCAACACAGGGAAAGGTGCCAGGCTAAGAAGAGACAAATCATGGGTGGGCCGAGCAGAAGATGTCATCAAACAGGTTTGTGGGCTTACCAATATCAGCGTTGGTGAGGAGTGGATGCCGGTGCCTACGTCTTTCAAGGGGACTTTCTCGTGTATTGTCACACTCGACAGGAAAAGTAGGGAACAGAACCCGGTCGTGGTTAATGCTGAGGTCAACGGTCTCATCTGCGATAACACCGATGAGAAAGATGCAGTCATTTATACAGACGGATCTGTAAGACGACACCAAAGGAGTGCGTGGCCATTTACAGCACGCTCGGCAGGCAGAATAGTCAAGGAAGACAGTGGTGCATACGTCATGACCACGAGTAGCATGACAATGGAGGTGATGGCAGTGACCAAGGCATTCAACTGGTTAGAGTCACAAGACTACACCCACGCATGTATACTGAGTGATTCGATGAGCATGATAAAAAAAGTGGAGGCGGGCTCTATACGCATGCAATGGGTAGAGTCGTTGCAGAAATCCAAAATACGTAAGGTCACCTTTGTCTTTGTCCCTGAACATGCGGGAGTACGGGGAATTGAAAGAGCAGACAGGTTGGCTAGCTGCGCTGTCGTTGAGGACGGGCAACCGATGGATCGGGCGGACATCATCAATGCCTTCCGAGATGTGGGAAGAGCACAGGACTTCGACAAACACAGATCCACGTCACTTCTTCGGATGATGGAAATGGGAGTTAAGATGGGCACATCCAGAAATGAGAAACTTAGTGGCCGTGTAAGAAGACTTATCAACCAACATAGAACTGGAGTCGTCAGTCGCTGGACACTGCGGGAATTGCTGAGGAGGGGATCTGAGCACCTATGGACATGTTCGGAGTGCAATGTTGATGACCCGCAAATAACTCAATAACTCAATAACTCAATGGTCTGCTAATTATAATTTACAAGATTGTCCAACAATGTGGAGAATTACAGTAGGAATTTCTACAGTAATTTCTTAGTGACATGAAAACCTCGGTTCTCGTACTTATTGGCTCTTGTGGGCTGTTCCAAAACAGGGACGTTCAAGTCCCAATATATTATTGTTAATGTCAATATCATTCTAGTTTTCTTCTTTATTCGCATATTAGTCAATTGCGTTTCTCTGGGCCTTGCACCCAATCTCACCACCAGGATATCTTAAGGATTCTTTTGCCATCATTCTCATGTATGTTTAAGTCACTGTAACAAAGGTTTTGTTGCCCCCATTTCTTCAGTCAGCTGTTAATTTTATTAAACTATAAAACTAATGACCTTTTTACCAGCATGCCCCTTTTATGTTGATGTTTTATGTCCCAATACGGTGGATATTGATGAGCCTTGTTTTATGCTTGTTGTGCACGTGTTCCACTCGCATAAATAAAAGTTGCTTCTTCTGTGCCTTTTACTGTTTGTTGTTTGTTGTTTATTTCTTATTCCTTTAGCGTAACAAGAATGAAATACATCTGAGCAACACTAATAACAGAGTGACTACTTACGTGAACTTCTTCTACTCCTATCCTTCCTCCTTTGCGGTTGACCTCGAAAGGAGATACAATCTGCGATTCTTTGCTCTTCTGCTGGCCTCTTCTGGTGTTATCCCTCCTAGTGACTCTAGTATTTCCTTTATCCATCTCTTTCTCGGTCTTCCTCTTAATCTGGTGTTTTCGTAGCGTTTGTTTATGGCTCATTGAATTATTGTTAGTTATTTTGTCTTGTTATGTGGCCGAACCAATTTATCTGTTGTTTCTTTATGTATTCGATGGCTGGTTCAATTTCGAGTTTCTTCCTCAGGTCGGTGTTTCTTACTCTGTCCCTTAAGCTGTTTCCTGTCATTCTTCTGACACATTTCATTTCGGTGGTCGTTATCTTTCTTATTGTTCTAGAGTCCAGCGTCCAATTCTGGCACTGATAACACAGAGTTGGTAGAAAAATTGATTTGTTTATTGCCCTTTTTGCTTCCGTAGTTATTGCTTTGTTTTTCAATAGTGTTGACACTTGGCCTATAACTTGGCATGCCCTGTTACACCTTATATCTATCTCGGTCTCTTGGTTATTGTCTTGTGTTAACGTGTTACTCAGATATTTACAATTGTCTGCTTGCTTCAGAGTTGTATTATCTATTATGATGTTTCGTTTTTCTTTCTTTCTCGCTATTGCTTACGTGAACGTAATTTCTCATTACCCACTGGCGACAATAGAATGAGGAATCACATGTTCACCAAATTCAAAATAGGTATAACCAACCTCTGCCACTGTACACTGTACAATATGACTATAAAACATGTTCTACAGGATTGCCCCGAGTACACAGACCTGAGAAGAGCAATGTGGTCCACGCCCACTTCCCTGGAAGAAACTATATGGAGCAATCGGTTCGCTTAAACAGACAGCTGACTTCATGAGAGAGTCTGGAATCCTACTCTGATTGAGTCTTGATCGCAGAGAGACTTACATGAATAATTTGTAGTAAAGAAAAGTCGAGCGTGCAGAGAAACCACACAAACTGATCACGAGTTGGGCAGGAACAGGTCCGGCATGTTCTCAAGGAAAAGTCAAATGTAGCTTCAGGAATGAAAATAGAATGTCAACAAAAGCAACCAAAATGGTTTGGTTACAGCTTGATCTCGGTGAGGGACAATACAAAATCAAAACGATGTCGCAGCTAAGTATGCCTTCAACAGATACACTGGACAAAACACACAAATATTGTTAACAATCAAATTAAAATTACACAGCGACTTGATAATATAATAGCTTCTCCTTTCCTTCCTCATTTCCCTTTCAGCGTTGAGGGAAGATACACTTAATCCTATATACTCGTCATTTGCGGTCTTTTGCTCTTCTGTTGGCCTCTGCTGCTGTTATGTTTCCAAGTGTTTCTAATATTCCACCAATCCATCTGTTCTGGGGTCGGTCCTTGGGTCTGGTGTTTCCGCCTCGTTTATTGAAGGCTCTTTGTGTTTTGATCTTTCTGTCTTATCACGGGATCAAATCATCTTATTTCTTTATGTAGATTCTATGGCAGGAATTATTCCTAACTTTTTTCTCATTTTTTCATTTCTGATCTTATCTCTCAGACTGTTTCCTGTCATTCATACAACATATTTCATCTCAGTAGAGGTTATTTTTCTTATTGTTCTTGCATCTAGGGCCCAGGTCTGGCATTGGTAGCACAACGTTGGGATGAAGATTATATTGTAGAGTGCCCGTTTGGCCTGAGTTATTTCCTTGTTGGACAATAGTGGTGATAACTGTCCAATGATTTGAAAAGCTTTGTTGCATCTTGAGTCTATCTCTGCTGATTGTGAATTGTTTGTCACTAAACTTTCTAGGTATATGAATTCCTCTACTTGTTTTAGTTGTCTATCGTCTATAGTTAGTATGTTGTTAGTATCTCCCACAATTGCTCTCTGTTAGATGTTGGCTTACTCTGTATGTTGTTAGTATCTCCCACAGTTGCTCTCTGTTAGATGTTGGCTTACTCTGTATATTGTTAGTATCTCCCACAGTTGCTCTCTGTTAGATGTTGGCTTACTCTGTATGTTGTTAGTATCTCCCACAGTTGCTCTCTGTTAGATGTTGGCTTACTCTGTATGTTGTTAATATCTCCCCCAGTTGCTCTCTGTTAGATGTTGGCTTACTCTGTATATTGTTAGTATCTCCCACAGTTGCTCTCTGTTAGATGTTGGCTTACTCTGTATGTTTTTAGTATCTCCCACAGTTGCTCTCTGTTTACTCTGCTTTTTCCTGGTCAGTGAAAGGCTATCTATACATTTTGATTCTGTTCTGTTGTCTTTTCTGCAAGCTGTTTTAAGGTGAATAGAGCGTCAGTACATCCTTTATTCTTTTCGGAACCCCATTTGAGAATCGCTGATCTGTAATTCTATAATTGGCCTGAGTATTTTTTTCCCCATAATTTTCGCCTTCGCTGAGTAGGGAGATATACAGATCCGTGTCATCAATGTTTAGTTTCTCCAGCATATTGATTATTTCCGCATGCTTTACTTTGTCGAATGCTATTGTGTAGTCTATAATGCATGTATATAGATCTTTATTTACCTCTATATATCTTTCTATCAATGTTCTTAAGATGTATATTGCATTATTGGTGCCCTTTCCTTCCAAAAATCCACATTGTTCCTCACTTATTTTTGGTTTTATTTTGTTCCTTACACGTCTCATGATGATTCTTAGTAATATTTTTGTCATATGGCTCATGAGACTAATAGTGCGATGGTCTTCACAATCAGTTGCGCCTGACTTCTTCGGCATGGCTACAAAGATAGATTTTAGTAGATCTTCGGGTATGTGTCTAATGTTATGTATGTCATTGAGTAGATTTGTTATGACTTGTACTCCCAGCTCTCCTAATGCATTTATCTCTTTGATTGTTATGTTATCGGGACTTGGAGCTTTGCCTCTTTTTATATGTTGAATTGCCTCCTCCACTTCATTCTGCATTATTGGTGGTCCTGTTCCTTTGTTTGGATTGTTTAGTTCTTGTCTTCCATCGCCATAATGATGGTAGATATACTCAGTCCATCATTCCTTTATTTTAACTTCTCCCATGATTATATTATCTTCTTTTGATTGTAGACATTCTGAAACTTTGACTTCATTTCTTCTACTTCATTCGTTGAAATGGTTGTGCATGAATTTTGTTTCTTTCTTTATTGTTAGGGTCTACTCAGTAATAAAATGGTAGACATATGATCTCATTTGTAGACACAAGGACTACAATCTCCGGCTGGTAGAGTCACTCCCACGTGTAGACACAGGGACTACAATCTCCGGCTGGTAGAGTCACTCCCACGTGTAGACACAAGGACTACAATCTCCGGCTGGTAGAGTCACTCCCACGTGTAGACACAAGGACTACAATCTCCGGCTGGTAGAGTCACTCCCACGTGTAGACACAAGAGCTGCAATCTCCGGCTGGTAGAGTCACTCCCACGTGTAGACACAAGGGCTGCAATCTCCTATTGGTAGAGTCACTCCCACGTGTAGACACAAGGGCTGCAATCTCCTATTGGTAGAGTCACTCCCACGTGTAGACACAAGGGCTGCAATCTCCAGCTGGTAGAGTCACTCCCACGTGTAGACACAAGGACTACAATCTCCGGCTGGTAGAGTCACTCCCACGTGTAGACACAAGGGCTGCAATCTCCGGCTGGTAGAGTCACTCCCACGTGTAGACACAAGGGCTGCAATCTCGGCTGGTAGAGTCACTCCCACGTGTAGACACAAGAGCTGCAATCTCCGGCTGGTAGAGTCACTCCCACATGCAGACACAAGGGCTGCAATCTCCTATTGGTATAGTCACTCCCACATGCAGACACAAGGGCTGCAATCTCCTATTGGTATAGTCACTCCCACATGCAGACACAAGGGCTGCAATCTCCTATTGGTATAGTCACTCCCACATGCAGACACAAGGGCTGCAATCTCCTATTGGTATAGTCACTCCCACGTGTAGACACAAGGGCTGCAATCTCCTATTGGTAGAGTCACTCCCACGTGTAGACACAAGGGCTGCAATCTCCAGCTGGTAGAGTCACTCCCACGTGTAGACACAAGGGCTGCAATCTCCTATTGGTAGAGTCACTCCCACGTGTAGACACAAGGGCTGCAATCTCCAGCTGGTAGAGTCACTCCCACGTGTAGACACAAGAGCTACACTCTCCGGCTGGTAGAGTCACTCCCACGTGTAGACACAAGAGCTACACTCTCCGGCTGATAGAGTCACTCCCTCGTGTAGACACAAGAGCTACACTCTCCGGCTGATAGAGTCACTCCCACGTGTAGACACAAGAGCTACACTCTCCGGCTGGTAGAGTCACTCCCACGTGTAGACACAAGAGCTACACTCTCCGGCTGATAGAGTCACTCCCACGTGTAGACACAAGAGCTACACTCTCCGGCTGGTAGAGTCACTCCCACGTGTAGACACAAGAGCTACACTCTCCGGCTGATAGAGTCACTCCCACGTGTAGACACAAGAGCTACACTCTCCGGCTGATAGAGTCACTCCCACGTGTAGACATCATCAGACTTCATCTAAACTCACTGTTTACTCATTATTCCAAACTCACTTTCGACTCATTACTCCAAACTCACTGTCGACACATTACTCCAAAATTACTGTTGACTCATTACTCCAAACTCACGGTTGACTCACTACTTTATCCAAACTCACTGTTGACTAATTATTCCAACAAAACTCAATGTCGGCTCATTACTTCAAACTCCTTGTTGGTTCATTACTCCATCCTAGCTGACTGTTGACTCATTACTTCAAACGCACGATGGGCTCATTACACCATCAAACTCTCTGTTGGCTCATTACTCCATCAAACTCACTGTTGGCTCATTACACCATCAAACTCACTGTTGGCTCATTACTCCATCAAACTCACTGTTGGCTCATTACTCCATCTAAACTCACTGTTGGCTCATTACTCCATCTAAACGCACTGTTGGCTCATTACTCCATCCAAACGCACTGTTGGCTCATTACTCCATCAAAAGCACTGTTGGCTCATTCCTCCATCTAAACTCACTGTTGGCTTATTACTCCATCCAAACGCACTGTTGGCTCATTACTCCATCCAAACGCACTGTTGGCTCATTACTCCATCCAAACGCATTGTTGGCTCAATACTCCATCAAACTCACTGTCGGCTAATTACTCCATTAAACTCACTGTTTACTCATTACTCCATCTAAACGAACTGTTGGCTCATTAGTCCATCAAACGCACTGTTGGCTCATTACTCCATCTAAACTCACTGTTGGCTCATTACTCCATCCAAACGCACTGTTGGCTCATTACTCCATTAAATTCACTGTTGGCTCATTACTCCATCCAAACGCACTGTTGGCTCATTACTCCATCAAACGCACTGTTGGCTCATTACTCCATCTAAACTCACTGTTGGCTCATTACTCCATCCAAACTCACTTTCGACTCATTACTCCATCAAACCCACTGTCGGCTAATTACTCCATTAAACTCACTGTTGGCTAATTACTGCACCCAAACTCACGATTGGCTCATTACTCCATCAAACTCACTGTCGGCTAATTACTCCATCTAAACTCACTGTTGGCTCATTACTCCATCAAACTCACTGTCGGCTAATTACTCCATTAAACTCACTGTTGGCTCATTACACCATCAAACTCACTGTCGGCTAATTACTCCATCTAAACGTACTGTTGGCTCATTACTCCATGAAACTCACTGTTGGCTCATTACTCCATCTAAACGCACTGTTGGCTCATTACTCCATCTAAACTCACTGTTGGCTCATTACTCCATCTAAATGCACTGTTGACTCATTACTCCATCTAAACGCACTGTTGGCTCATTACTCCATCTAAACTCTCTGTTGGCTCATTACTCCATCTAAACTCTCTGTTGGCTCATTACTCCATCTAAACTCTCTGTGCACAGAAATAATAACAAATAGATGATGGACTTTATTAGTTGGGGGAAACTCCAAGCAGAGATGAACACAAATGACACAGGAGCAACGGCATTAGAACAACGTTGTATAATAATTGGCAACAGAAACAAAGAAATAATAGAACAAAATAAATGATTAGTTAACAAAAGCATCATTATATTTAATTGATTGCATGTGAATTTAAACTATCAAATCCACGGAGATTTACATGAAGATACAACATAACAGCTGTCAGACAAAAATTACCTGAAGATACAACATTACAGCTGTCAGACAAAAATTACCTGAAGATACAACATTACAGCTGTCAGACAAAAATTACATGAAGATACAACATTACAGCTGTCAGACAAAAATTACCTGAAGATACAACATTACAGCTGTCAGACAAAAATTACCTGAAGATACAACATTACAGTTGTCAAACAAAAATTACATGAAGATACTACAATACAGCTGTCAGACAAAAATTACCTGAAGATACAACATTACAGCTGTCAGACAAAAATTACCCGAAGATACTACATTACAGCTGTCATACAAAAATTACCCGTAGATACAACATCACAGCTGCCAGACAAAAATTACCTGAAGATACTACATTACAGTTGTCAGACAAAAATTACCTGAAGATACTACATTACAGCTGTCAGACAAATATTACCAGAAGATACTACATTACAGTTTTCAGACAAAAATTACCCGAAGATACTACATTACAGCTGTCAGACAAAAATTACCTGAAGATACTACATTACAGTTGTCAGACAAAAATTACCTGAAGATACTACATTACAGTTTTCAGACAAAAATTACCTGAAGATACTACATTACAGCTGTCAGACAAATATTACCAGAAGATACTACATTACAGTTTTCAGACAAAAATTACCCGAAGATACTACATTACAGCTGTCAGACAAAAATTACCTGAAGATACTACATTACAGTTGTCAGACAAAAATTACCTGAAGATACTACATTACAGCTGTCAGACAAATATTACCAGAAGATACTACATTACAGTTTTCAGACAAAAATTACCCGAAGATACTACATTACAGCTGTCAGACAAAAATTACCTGAAGATACTACATTACAGTTTTCAGACAAAAATTACCTGAAGATACTACATTACAGCTGTCAGACAAATATTACCAGAAGATACTACATTACAGCTGTCAGACAAATATTACCAGAAGATACTACATTACAGTTTTCAGACAAAAATTACCCGAAGATACTACATTACAGCTGTCAGACAAAAATTACCTGAAGATACTACATTACAGTTGTCAGACAAAAATTACCTGAAGATACTACATTACAGCTGTCAGACAAATATTACCAGAAGATACTACATTACAGTTTTCAGACAAAAATTACCCGAAGATACTACATTACAGCTGTCAGACAAAAATTACCTGAAGATACTACATTACAGTTGTCAGACAAAAATTACATGAAGATACTACATTACAGCTGTCGGACAAAAATTACCTGAAGATACTACATTACAGCTGCCCAACAGTAACCACTTGCCCTCTAAGAGCTTTGTTGCTTGTTCTGCAGGTATAGCTAGCAACCACACCGACGACGCTTACTACAGCTGGACGGAGCCAGCCTACCACCCGCCAACTCAGGTCTACAAGAACGCCATGGTAAGGTTTGGACATGCCCTACACTTTATTTCTGTTTGATGCATCCATTTTTTCCTGGCACATTACCAGGAAGTAATTCTTCCACTTCTGTTTCTCACTATGAAAGCAATGTCTCAGGTCTCCTCATTATTTACAAAGTCACGGAATCCACTAGGAAGTGAAAGTGTAAGTCAAAAGGTCGAAAGAGTATGGTTGCCGATGTTATTTCCTTCTAATCTCGCCGAGCCATGTATTTTTCAGCCTGGTTGATTGTGTCACGGTAGCCCAGTGGCTAGTGATCTGGACTACTAAGAAGAAGAGGTCGGGTTCAATTCTTTTAACTCAGCCTTAAGTGAAATTTTTTTCCTGGAAAGAGACGCGGTACGGGCTACATTCTGAGAAAGATAGATGGGCACTATCAATAACTGATAAGTAAATGGAGATGTCAGGAAATGAATAATTGATAAGTAAATGGAGATATCAGGAAATGAATAATTGATAAGTAAATGGAGATGTCAGGAAATGAATAATTGATAAGTAAATGGAGATGTCAGGAAATTAATAATTGATAAGTAAATGGAGATATCAGGAAATGAATAATTGATAAGTAAATGGAGATGTCAGGAAATGAATAATTGATAAGTAAATGGAGATGTCAGGAAATGAATAATTGATAAGTAAATGGGGATGTCAGGAAATGAATAATTGATAAGTAAATGGAAATATAATTCCTGTGTGTTACCGGGGCTCATTATGAGGGAAGGAAAGAATAGTGACACTGTGACCTTCCAGGCATGTCGTAAGAGGCGACTAAGGAGGTTGATCGATGGCTCGACATGCTGTCATTGTAAAAAGTATTTTTATAGAAACAGAGCCATAGATTTTAGAAGCAGCGATCTCTGCAATATGTGATCCTTTGACACGCAAGGTTTCTGTTTTTGAGATTGTGGTTCTACCCTATGTGCTGTCTTCGGCTCGAAAGGACAATTGATATTTTGAAATAGATATATCAGGAAATGAATAATTGATAATTAAATGGAGATATCAGGAAATCAATAATTGATAAGTAAATGGAGATATCAGGAAATCAATAATTGATAAGTAAATGGAGATATCAGGAAATCAATAATTGATAAGTAAATGGAGATGTCAGGAAATCAATAATTGATAATTAAATGGAGATATCAGGAAGTCAATAATTGATAAGTAAATGGAGATATCAGATCAGGAACAAAAGCAATTTAAAAAAAGGCGGATTTTGAATGATTGGGCAACTAAATAGAAAGATCCAAAAATAAATAATTGGGAGGCTTACTACTTGTGTAAAGATGGGAGATTGAATGATTGGGAGGCTTAATACTTGTGTAAAGATGGGAGATTAAGTGACTGGAATGATTAATACTTATGTAAAGATGGGAGATTAAATGACTGGAATGATTAATACTTATGTAAAGATGGGAGATCAAATGACTGGAATGATTAATGCTTATGTAAAGATGGAGATTAAATGACTGGAATGATTAATACTTATGTAAAGATGGGAGATTAAATGACCGGAATGATTAATACTTATGTAAAGATGGGAGATTAAATGACTGGAATGATTAATGCTTATGTAAAGATGGAAGATTAAATGACTGGAATGATTAATACTTATGTAAAGATGGGAGATTAAATGACTGGAATGATTAATGCTTATGTAAAGATGGGAGATTAAATGACTGGAATGATTAATGCTTATGTAAAGATGGAAGATTAAATGACTGGAATGATTAATACTTATGTAAAGATGGGAGATTAAATGACTGGAATGATTAATACTTATGTAAAGATGGGAGATTAAATGACTGGAATGATTAATACTTATGTAAAGATGGGAGATTAAATGACTGGAATGATTAATACTTATGTAAAGATGGAAGAGATTAAATGACCGGAATGATTAATACTTATGTAAAGATGGGAGAGATTAAATGACTGGAATGATTAATACTTATGTAAAGATGGGAGATTAAATGAGTGGAATGATTAATACTTATGTAAAGATGGGAGAGATTAAATGAGTGGAATGATTAATACTTATGTAAAGATGGGAGATTAAATGAGTGGAATGATTAATACTTATGTAAAGATGGGAGAGATTAAATGAGTGGAATGATTAATACTTATGTAAAGATGGTAGATTCAATGACTGGAATGATTAATACTTATGTAAAGATGGGAGATTCAATGACTGGAATGATTAATACTTATGTAAAGATGGGAGATTCAATGACTGGAATGATTAATACTTATGTAAAGATGGGAGATTAAATGAGTGGAATGATTAATACTTATGTAAAGATGGGAGAGATTAAATGACCGGAATGATTAATACTTATGTAAAGATGGGAAAGATTAAATGACTGGAATGATTGATACTTATGTAAAGATGGGAGATTAAATGACCGGAATGATTAATACTTATGTAAAGATGGGAGATTAAATGACTGGAATGATTAACATTTATGTAAAGATGGGAGATTAAATGACTGGAATGATTAATACTTATGTAAAGATGGGAGATTAAATGAATGGAATGATTAATACTTATGTAAAGATGGAAGATTAAATGACTGGAATGATTAATACTTATGTAAAGATGGGAGATTAAATGAGTGGAATGATTAATACTTATGTAAAAATGGGAGAGATTAAATGACCGGAATGATTAATACTTATGTAAAGATGGGAGATTCAATGACTGGAATGATTAATATTTATGTAAAGATGGGAGATCTACAATTTCTCGACAGTTATTTATCATTTCTGTTGTTGCCAAGCCATTCCCTTAAGCTGTCTGGTATCTTTCTCATTGCTTTCCTCTATCTCTTTGTCCCTCAATTTTTCCAGTTGTTACAATATATTCCAGTTGTTCTCTTCTCATTACATGGCCAAAAAATGATGATTGTTTCTTCCTAATATTGGAAATTAGCTCTCTTTTTGTTTTGGCCTTATTCATAACGTTTTCATTACTCTTCTTAGCTGTCCATTGTATTCTCAACATTCTTCCGTAAAACCACATTTCTACAGACTCCAGCGATTTTCTTGTCTGTTGTCCTATTGTCCATGATTCACATCCATATGTTAAGACTGACTCTGCATAACATTTAAGAGCTCTTTTTCTTGTTTCGATTGTCAAAAATGGATTGCATAGTATCTTCCTCATATTTTGGAAAGCTGCTTTTGTCGTAGCCATTCTGCATCTCACCTCTTTTGTACATATTCTGTCCGAGGTTAACAAAGTTCCCAAATATTTAAATTCAATTACCTGATTCAATATTGTTCCACCTGTCTTTATTTTGCACTGAGGTAATGTCTTTTTCTTTGTTGTTATCAATACCTCTGTCTTTTTGCTATTAAGGCTGAGTCCTTTATTTTTGCTTTCTTTCACTATAATGTCCAACATTTCTTGTAACTCATTTTCACTGTTAGCGATTAAGACTGTATCATCAGCATACTTCAGATAATTTATATTATGACCTCCAATTGTTATTCCAGGCATTTCCCTTATGGATCTTAAAATAATATCACTATACATATTAAACAAATCTAGTGACAATACGCAACCTTGCCAACCACCTTGTTTTATTTGTTGAAACATTCCCAATTGGTTTCCAATTCTTATGGCCGCTGTTTGTTGCCAGTACATGTTCTTTATTATTCTTAGATCTTTGCTGTCTACGTTTATGCTTTCTAAAATGTTGATTATTTCTTGGTGCTTTACTTTGTCAAATGCTTTGGTATAATTTATGAAACATAGGTATAGATCTGTTTTCACCTCTATGGCTCTTTCTACTAAAGATCTTATGATATATATGGCATTGCTCATTCCTTTACCTCTAACAAAACCACACTGTTCATCATTAATTTCTGGACTGATTTTGTTTCGCACTCTTTGCATGATAATTCTTAGTAATATCTTAGTCATATGACTTATAATGCTTATTGTGCGATGATCATCGCATTCAATCGCACCAAATTTCTTTGGTAGGGCTATGAATATTGATTTGAGTTGGTCGTCTGGTATATATCCTAAACTAAATAGAAATATCTTTAATTGGATGATTTAGAAACCCAAATAGAAAAGATCAAATATCGAATCATTTTGGAAATGAAATGGGTGATCAGGAATTGAACGATTGGAAAATTAGCAGGGAACATTGGAATTTGAATGACTGGAATCCGGAAGTAAATCATAAAGGGACTGAATTAATCATCCTTGTGTAGTATGTACATGTAAACACCAGACGTTGAGAGAAAGGAATTTTTTTGTCTTATTTTTTCGCGTTCGCCAACTTTCACCTCTGGCGATGTCACAAGAGACTAGGAACTGAATTGTGCATGTTAATCCGTTTTTCCCTGGCAACCGTGTGCACAGGGTCCTCGCTGAACAGGCACATAACGCCGCCTTCGGAAATACTCATATTTTTTTCCATCGATGGGTTTCATGCCAGGCCTCGCTGCTGAGACCAGGGGTGGTAGGAGGGGGAGCGAGGTCCTGTAATGTTGATACAAGCAGTGCGGATTGAAGTGTTTCTGCTGACACTTTGTCCATTGATCTCATCACACTGGCTCATATCCCTTGATTTAATGTAAAGCGCACACCTGGCTGCTGCTAATGAGGTGAATAACTGTACCTAAGGGCTGCGCCAACACAAGCAGCGACAAACACAAATAAAGCAGGTGTTGGACAGCGCGGCAGAAGGCACTGAGGTCACCTTGCATCAGTGGAGTGTGCATCAATATGTGACCTAAATCAAATGTAAAACAGAGCGTGGTTTTGTTGCAAGCAATAACTCCTTTCTGCTGTTTTAGTCATCGTGACTGCGGGCGTAGGCGATCATGTCTCTACGCTAGATTTCTTTCTTGGCAGTCTTTGAAGTTATCTTCTGTTATTTCTATCAAGTTATTTCTCTCTGTTGTCCTCGACTTCATTATCCTTCGATTTTTAGTGGTGGTGGTGGTGGTGGTAGTAATAGTAGTAGTAGTGATGGTGGTAATAGTAGTAGTAGTAGTAGTGGTGGCTATAGTAGAAGTAGTAGTAATGGTGGTGGTGGGAGCAGTAGTAGTAGTAGTAGCAGAGGTAGAGGCAGATAAAGAAGAGAAGAAAAAAGAGAAGTAGGAGGAGAAGAAGAGATGATTTCTGGACTTTTTGTTGTAATAGAATTGGTATGTTCATAATGTTTGATGCATTTGATGTGACTCTTTCTTTAACATAAATAATACAACCCCATATTTGCCATCATATATTAACAGGTTTGTCCAAACAGAAAAAATAAAATCCTTGGAAAGAATGTTGTTTGCCCAATTGAAGTGCAGTCGATGCCTGGAGAATCGCTACCAGACATCGAGATCGCTGATTACGCCGTTGACTATTTGACAAACTTGTCACATACAAACACAAACAAGCCATTCTTCCTGGCTGTTGGATTTCATAAGCCACATCTTCCTCTGAAGTATCCAAAGAAATACTTAGGTTCGTGTTTGGCATCAAGTTGTGAAATTATCTATGCATTAATTATGGATACAACCATTTGGGTTTGTGTATTTTTATTTGGCAACAATTTGAGATTGTTTCTTGTTATTTAGCAACAATATGACATTGTGTATTTTTATTTGGCTGTTCTACTGTAAAGTTTCTATTACCCATTCTCTCCATCTTTGAACTGTTCTACTGCCAAGTTTCTATTACCCATTCTCTCCATCTTTGAACTATTCTACTGCCAAGTTCTTATCATTCCGTCTCTCCATCTTTGAACTATTCTACTGCCAACTTTCTATTACCCATTCTCTCCATCTTTGAACTATTCTACTGCCAAGTTTCTATTACCCATTCTCTCCATCTTTGAACTATTCTACTGCCAAGTTTCTATTACCCATTCTCTCCATCTTTAAACTATTCTACTGCCAAGTTCTTATCATTCCGTCTCTCCATCTTTGAACTATTCTACTGCCAAGTTTCTATTACCCAGTCTCTCCATCTTTGAACTATTCTACTGCCAAGTTTCTATTACTCAGTCTCTCCATCTTTGAACTATTCTACTGTCAAGTTCTTATCATTCCGTCTCTCCATCTTTGAACTATTCTACTGCCAAGTTCTTATCATTCCGTCTCTCCATCTTTGAACTATTCTACTGTCAAGTTCTTATCATTCCGTCTCTCCATCTTTGAACTATTCTACTGCCAAGTTTCTATTA
Source organism: Megaustenia siamemsis (assembly GCA_032433765.1). Lineage (NCBI taxonomy): Eukaryota > Metazoa > Mollusca > Gastropoda > Stylommatophora > Ariophantidae > Megaustenia > Megaustenia siamemsis. Next base: position 1,780,886 of record JAVIAB010000001.1, read on the forward strand.
CTCAGTCTCTCCATCTTTGAACTATTCTACTGCCAAGTTCTTATCATTCCGTCTCTCCATCTTTGAACTATTCTACTGCCAAGTTCTTATCATTCCGTCTCTCCATCTTTGAACTATTCTGTCAAGTTCTTATTATTCAGTCTCTCCATCTTTGAACTATTCTACTGTCAAGTTCTTATTATTCAGTCTCTCCATCTTTGAACTATTCTACTGCCAAGTTCTTATCATTCCGTCTCTCCATCTTTGAACTATTCTACTGCCAACTTTCTATTACTCAGTCTCTCCATCTTTGAACTATTCTACTGCCAACTTTCTATTACTCAGTCTCTCCATCTTTGAACTATTCTACTGCCAACTTTCTATTACTCAGTCTCTCCATCTTTGAACTATTCTACTGCCAACTTTCTATTACTCAGTCTCTCCATCTTTGAACTATTCTACTGCCAAGTTCTTATCATTCCGTCTCTCCATCTTTGAATTATTCTACTGCCAACTTTCTATTACTCAGTCTCTCCATCTTTGAACTATTCTACTGCCAACTTTCTATTACTCAGTCTCTCCATCTTTGAACTATTCTACTGCCAACTTTCTATTACTCAGTCTCTCCATCTTTGAACTATTCTACTGCCAACTTTCTATTACTCAGTCTCTCCATCTTTGAACTATTCTACTGCCAAGTTTCTATTACCCAGTCTCTCCATCTTTGAACTATTCTACTGTCAACTTTCTATTACTCAGTCTCTCCATCTTTGAACTATTCTACTGCCAACTTTCTATTACTCAGTCTCTCCATCTTTGAACTATTCTACTGCCAACTTTCTATTACTCAGTCTCTCCATCTTTGAACTATTCTACTGCCAACTTTCTATTACTCAGTCTCTCCATCTTTGAACTATTCTACTGCCAACTTTCTATTACTCAGTCTATCCATCTTTGAACTATTCTACTGTCAAGTTCCTATTACTTGTTCGAAGGCAGTGGTGGAAGTCTCTGAAGACGCCAAGGCTTATTAAAATATGTTTCATCTGTGTGCAGGACATATAGGTGTCAGAGGGAATAAACGAGCAGACACACAACTAACTAACTGACTGATTGATTTAATAATAAATATCTGACTGACTGATTGATTAATTAATAACTAACTGACTGACTAACTGATTGATTAACTAATAACTATCTAACTAATAACTAACTAACTAACTACCTAATTGACCGACTATCTAATAACTAACTAACCAAGTAACTGACTAACTAATTGACTAACTATTAACTAATAACTAACTTAAATAACTGACCGACTATCTAAGAACTAACTAACTGACTGACTGACTAACTGATTAACTAATAACTAACTAACTAACTGACCTACTAAGAACTAACTAACTGACTTATTAACTAATAACTAACTAACTAATAACTAACTGACTAACTAACTGCAGACTAACTAGCTGACAGACTGACTGACTGACTAACTGTTTCTCTGTCTATCTATGCATGTCGACACAATGGGCTGACAATAAAAACGATGTTTTATGATCCTCTGCAGTCATCCTCCCTGTATCACCAGACTTTTCCCAGAACCAGCACCGTGTCCCTGTTTTGGGCGAGTTTGTCAATCTCGACAAGAAAACTGATACCCATTTTATTGCCTCTTATCAGTGTTCTTCTGAATGTTTCTTTGGGTCTGCCTCTTTTTCATTTGCTTGCTGTTTCTAATTAGAGGTCTTGTGCAATTATCTTTTGCTATTTCTTTTCATCCAATTGCTTACTTATTTCTTTGATTTTAGGTGAAATCGTTAGCTGCATCGTCTTTTCTCTCATGTCTGCACTAGCCCTGATTTCATGCCATGGTATACACAAATTGTTTCCCTTAGACATTATTTTTTTCGACTGCATTTACTTTTTATTTCTCCAGTTTTCCAGATCTCGCGTGCACAAGTAAGGGTGGATGAAACATTTGATTGGGGAGAAACTACACATTATTATGCCGTCTAGTGTTTGTGATTTCCATTTTTCTCCACTTGTTCAGTCTGGGAGCATCGATAGCTCAGTAGTTTGTGAACTGGACTACAAAGGACAAGGGGTAGGGTTCGATCTCAACCGACGGCTTCCAGGTTCACCCAGCCTTAAATGGGTACCGGGTTTTTTCTGGGAAAGTAAAGCAGCACGGGCGTTATACCAACAACATTACCCCAAAAATCATGTGCTGAAGGTCTGTAAAATATAGGGTCACTAACACCATATTTCCCTATACGCCACTTGGCGTGACGGGGGTACTTTACTACTTCTTTTTTTTACTTTGATCAGTTTGTAATAATTTCTTTCTTTCTGTCTCTTTTTTATTTTATTTATACAGCGTCCAAGTTATTTGTTATGTTGATTAATTCGTTGTTACTGTCACCTTAAGACGACATACTTTAACGACATACTTTACTTTGACGACATACGTTAATGACATGCTTTGACAACATACTTTAATGACATACTTTGACGACTTACTTTACTTAAACGACATACTTTGACAACATACTTTACTTAAACGACATACTTTAGTTTGACGACATACTTTAGTTTGACGACATACTTTACATTGACGACATGCTTTGATGACATACTTTACATTGACGACATACTTTACATTGACGACATACTTTACTTTGACGACATACTTTAGTTTGACGACATACTTTAGTTTGACGACATACTTTACATTGACGACATGCTTTGATGACATACTTTACTTTGACGACATACTTTACTTTGACGACATACTTTAGTTTGACGACATACTTTACTTAAACGACATACATTGACGACATACTTTGAAGACATAATTTGACGACATACTTAGACAACATACTTTGACGACATACTTTACTTTGACGAAATACTTTACATTGACGACATAATTTGACGACATACTTTACTTTGACGACATAATTTGACGACATACTTTGACGACATACTTTGACGACATACATTACTTTGACGACATACTTTACTTTGACGATTTACTTTGACGACATACTTTACTTTGCCAACAAACTTTGACGACATACTTTACTTTGACAACAAACTTTGACGACATACTTTGCTTTGTCGACATACTTTAACGACATACTTTAACGACATACTTTACTTTGACGACATACTTTACTTTGACGACATACTTTAACGACATACTTTACTTTGACGACATACTTTACTTTGACGACATACTTTACTTTGACGACATACTTTACTTTGACGGCATACTTTACTTTGACGACATACTTTACTTTGACGACATACTTTAACGACATACTTTGACGACATACTTTACGTTGACGGCATAATTTGACGACATACTTTGACGACATACTTTACGTTGACGGTATACTTTGACGACATACTTTGCTTTAACGACATACTTTGACGACATACTTTGACGACATACTTTGACGACATACTTTGACGACGTACTTTGACGACATACTTTAATGACATACTTTGACGACATACTTTGACGACATACTTTGACGACATACTTTGACGACGTACTTTACTTTGACGACATCTATCTATCTATTGACCTTTCGAGCCGTAACCGGCCCATAGGGCGTAGACCAAGATACACCTTCTCCTATATGAATTTTTGTTCTAGCAGTTTTCTTTTAAAGATATTTTATCAAATCTCGCCATCTGTCTCTGTTCTGTGCAAGCAGTTCTATCTCATTGAGGGAGCCGATTCCTGCTGCTCTTGCCTCTCTCATCAATGTTCTTCTCAGTGTCTCCCTGGGTCTTCCTCTTTTTCTTTTACCTGTTGTTTCCCATATGAGGGCTTGCTTTGCTATTCGATTATTATCTCTTCTCATCACATGTCCAACGTATGACCATCGTCTTTTCTTTATTACTGAAGATATTAGTGGTTGATTGGCGATTTCTCTAATTTCCTCGTTTGTTTTGAATTCGTTGACGACATACTTTAACGAAATATTTTGACGACATACTTTACTTTGACGACATACTTTGACGACATACTTTGACTACATACTTTACTTTGACAACATACTATAACGAAATATTTTGACGACATACTTTAATTTGACGACATACGTTAACGACATACTTTAATTTGACGACATACGTTAACGACATACTTTACTTTGACGACATACTTTACTTTGACGACATACTTTAACGAAATATGTTGACGACATACTTTACTTTGACGACATACTTTAACGAAATATTTTGACGACATACTTTACTTTGACGACATACGTTAACGACATACTTTACTTTGACAACATACTTTAACGAAATACTTTGATGACATACTTTACTTTGAGGACATACTTTAATTTGACGACATACTTTGACGGCATACTTTGACGACATACTTTGACGACATACTTTGACCACATACTTTTGACGACATACTTTGACGGCATACTTTGACCACATACTTTGACCACATACTTTGACGACATACTTTGACCACATACTTTGACCACATACTTTGACGACATACTTTGACGACATACTTTGAAGACATAATTTGACGACATACTTTGACGACAAACTTTACTTTGACGACATACTATATATTGACGGCATGCTTTGACGACATACTTTACTTTGACTACAAACTTTACTTTGACGACATACTTTATTTTGACGGCATGCTTTGACGACATACTTTACTTTGACGACATACTTTACTTTGACGACATACTTTATTTTGACGGCATGCTTTGACGACATACTTTACTTTGACGACAAACTTTGACGACATACTTTACTTTGACGACAAACTTTGACGACATACTTTACTTTGACGACATACTTTATTTTGACGGCATGCTTTGACGACATATTTTACTTTGACGACATACTTTTACGACATACTTTGACGACAAACTTTACTTTGTCGACATACTTTGACGACAAACTTTACTTTGACGACAAACGTTACTTTGACGACATACTTTGATGACAAACTTATATTTGACGACATACTTTGACGACAAACTTTATTTTGACGACAAACGTTACTTTGACGACATACTTTGACGACATACTTTACGTCGACGGTATACTTTGACGACATACTTTGCTTTAACGACATACTTTGACGACATACTTTGACGACATACTTTGACGACATACTTTGACGACGTACTTTGACGACATACTTTAATGACATACTTTGACGACATACTTTGACGACATACTTTGACGACATACTTTGACGACGTACTTTACTTTGACGACATCTATCTATCTATTGACCTTTCGAGCCGTAACCGGCCCATAGGGCGTAGACCAAGATACACCTTCTCCTATATGAATTTTTGTTCTAGCAGTTTTCTTTTAAAGATATTTTATCAAATCTCGCCATCTGTCTCTGTTCTGTGCAAGCAGTTCTATCTCATTGAGGGAGCCGATTCCTGCTGCTCTTGCCTCTCTCATCAATGTTCTTCTCAGTGTCTCCCTGGGTCTTCCTCTTTTTCTTTTACCTGTTGTTTCCCATATGAGGGCTTGCTTTGCTATTCGATTATTATCTCTTCTCATCACATGTCCAACGTATGACCATCGTCTTTTCTTTATTACTGAAGATATTAGTGGTTGATTGGCGATTTCTCTAATTTCCTCGTTTGTTTTGAATTCGTTGACGACATACTTTAACGAAATATTTTGACGACATACTTTACTTTGACGACATACTTTGACGACATACTTTGACTACATACTTTACTTTGACAACATACTATAACGAAATATTTTGACGACATACTTTAATTTGACGACATACGTTAACGACATACTTTAATTTGACGACATACGTTAACGACATACTTTACTTTGACGACATACTTTACTTTGACGACATACTTTAACGAAATATTTTGACGACATACTTTACTTTGACGACATACTTTAACGAAATATTTTGACGACATACTTTACTTTGACGACATACGTTAACGACATACTTTACTTTGACAACATACTTTAACGAAATACTTTGATGACATACTTTACTTTGAGGACATACTTTAATTTGACGACATACTTTGACGACATACTTTGACCACATACTTTTGACGACATACTTTGACGGCATACTTTGACCACATACTTTGACCACATACTTTGACGACATACTTTGACCACATACTTTGACGACATACTTTGACGACATACTTTGACAACATACTTTGACGACATACTTTGACCACATACTTTGACCACATACTTTGACGACATACTTTGACGACATACTTTGAAGACATAATTTGACGACATACTTTGACGACAAACTTTACTTTGACGATATACTATATATTGACGGCATGCTTTGACGACATACTTTACTTTGACTACAAACTTTACTTTGACGACATACTTTATTTTGACGGCATGCTTTGACGACATACTTTACTTTGACGACATACTTTACTTTGACGACATACTTTATTTTGACGGCATGCTTTGACGACATACTTTACTTTGACGACAAACTTTGACGACATACTTTACTTTGACGACAAACTTTGACGACATACTTTACTTTGACGACATACTTTATTTTGACGGCATGCTTTGACGACATATTTTACTTTGACGACATACTTTTACGACATACTTTGACGACAAACTTTACTTTGTCGACATACTTTGACGACAAACTTTACTTTGACGACAAACGTTACTTTGACGACATACTTTGATGACAAACTTATATTTGACGACATACTTTGACGACAAACTTTATTTTGACGACAAACGTTACTTTGACGACATACTTTGACGACAAACTTTACTTTGTCGACATACTTTGACGACAAACTTTACTTTGACGACAAACTTTACTTTGACGACATACTTTATTTTAACGGCATACTTTGACGACAAACTTTACTTTGACGACAAACGTTACTTTGACGACATACTTTGACGACAAACTTTACTTTGACGACATACTTTGACGACAAACGTTACTTTGACGACATACTTTATTTTAACGGCATACTTTGACGACAAACTTTACTTTGACGACATACTTTGACGACAAACTTTACTTTGACGACATACTTTTACGACATACTTTACTTTGACGATTTACTTTTACGACATACTTTACTTTGACGACATACTTTACTTTGACGACATACTTTACTTTGACGACATACTTTGACGACATACTTTACTTTGACGACATACTTTACTTTGACGACATACTTTATTTTAACGGCATACTTTGACGACATACTTTACTTTGACGACATACTTTGACTACAAACTTTACTTTGACGACATACTTTACTTTGACGACATACTTTACTTTGACGACATACTTTACTTTGACTACAAACTTTACTTTGACGACATACTTTACTTTGACGACATACTTTGACTACAAACTTTACTTTGACGACATACTTTATTTTAACGGCATACTTTGACGACATACTTTGACTACAATCTTTACTTTGACGACATACTTTATTTTGACGGCATGCTTTGACGACATACTTTACTTTGACGACATACTTTACTTTGACGACATACTTTACTTTGACGACATACTTTATTTTGACGGCATGCTTTGACGACATACTTTACTTTGACGACAAACTTTGACGACGTACTTTACTTTGACGACAAACTTTGACGACATACTTTACTTTGACGTTATACTTTATTTTGACGGCATGCTTTGACGACATACTTTAATTTGACGACATACGTTAACGACATACTTTAATTTGACGACATACGTTAACGACATACTTTACTTTGACGACATACTTTACTTTGAGGACATACTTTAACGAAATATTTTGACGACATACTTTACTTTGACGACATACTTTAACGAAATATTTTGACGACATACTTTACTTTGACGACATACGTTTTGACGACATACTTTACTTTGACGACATACTTTACTTTGACGACATACTTTACTTTGACGACATACTTTGACGACAAACTTTACTTTGACGACATACTTTGACGACAAACTTTACTTTGACGACATACTTTGACGACAAACTTTACTTTGACGACAAACTTTACTTTGACGACATACTTTATTTTAACGGCATACTTTGACGACATACTTTACTTTGACGACATACTTTTACGACATACTTTACTTTGACGACATACTTTGACGACATACTTTACTTTGACGACATACTTTGACGACATACTTTGACGACATACTTTTACGACATACTTTACTTTGACGACATACTTTGACGACATACTTTGACGACATATTTTGACGACATACTTTTACGACATACTTTACTTTGACGACATACTTTGACGACATACTTTGACAACATACTTTACTTTGACGACATACTTTTACGACATACTTTACTTTGACGACATACTTTACTTTGACGACATACTTTACTTTGACGACATACTTTGACGACATACTTTACTTTGACGACATACTTTACTTTGACGACATACTTTGACGACATACTTTACTTTGACGACATACTTTTACGACATAATTTACTTTGACGACATACTTTGACCACATACTTTGACGACATACTTTACTTTGACGACATACTTTGACGACATACTTTATTTTTACGACATACTTTACTTTGACGACATACTTTTTTTTGACGACATACTTTTACGACATTTTTACTTTCACGACATACTTTGGCGACTTACTTTGAGGACATACATTGACGACATGCTTTACTTTGACGACATACTTTGACGACATACTTTACTTTGACGACATACTTTGGCGACATACTTTGACAACATACTTTTTAGACATACTTTACTTTGACGACATGCTTTAACGACATACTTTACTTTGACGACATACTTTGACGACGTACTTAATTTCGACGACATACTTTTATGACATACTTTACTTTGACGACATACACGATTTATGAGTACAATGTTTGTACTCCGCCCCATAACAGAACTGTACCCACGTGCTACCATCACGTTAGCTGAACACAACACGTTCCCCTGGAAGTTGCCCCTTGTTGCCTGGAATCCGTGGATTGATTTACGGAACAGAGACGACATCAAAGTCATGAACCTTAGCTTCCCATTTGGACCAGTTCCTGACTTCTATCAGGTAGCTTCTGATATGTGCCAGAAGTTGATGTTATGTTGACATACGGTTTGTTATAGAAGTTGCTATTATGTTGACATACGTTTTGTTATAGAAGTTGTTATTACGTAGACATACGTTTTGTTATAGAAGTTGTTATTATGTTGACATACGTTTTGTTATAGAAGTTGTTATTATGTTGACATACGTTTTGTTATAGAAGTTGTTATTACGTAGACATACGTTTTGTTATAGAAGTTGTTATTACGTAGACATACGTTTTGTTATAGAAGTTGCTATTATGTTGACATACGTTTTGTTATAGAAGTTGTTATTACGTAGACATACGTTTTGTTATAGAAGTTGCTATTATGTTGACATACGTTTTGTTATAGAAGTTGCTATTATGTTGACATACGGTTTGTGTAGAAGTTGCTATTAAGTTGACATATTTTGTTATAGAAGTTGTTATTATGTTGACATACTATTTGTGTGGAAGTCTTTTTTATGTTGACATATGTTTTGTGTATATGTCTTTATTATGTTGACATACGATTTGTGTAGAAGTTGTTATTATGTTGACATACGATTTGTATAGAAGATGCTATTATGTTGACATACGATTTATGTAGAAGATGCTATTATGTTGACATACGATTTGTGTAGAAGATGCTATTATTTTGACATACGATTTGTGTAGAAATTGTTATTATGTTGACATACGATTTGTATAGAAGTTGTTATTATATTGACATATGTTTTGTGTAGAAGTTGTTATTATGTTGACATACGATTTGTATAGAAGTTGTTATTATGTTGACATACGATTTGTATGGAAGTTGTTATTATGTTGACATATGATTTGTGTAGAAGTTGTTATTATGTTGACATACGATTTGTGTAGAAGTTGTTATTATGTTGACATACGATTTGTATAGAGTATAGTTGTGTTGTAGACACACACACTAACAGTGGTGTAGGTAAAATAGTTGTGTTATAGGCGCAATAGCTGTGTTGTAGGTACAAAAGCTGTGTTTTAGTTACAATAGCTGTGTTGTAGGTACAATAGCTGTGTTGTAGTTACAATAGTTGTGTTGTAGTTACAATAGCTGTGTTGTAGGTACAATAGTTGTGTTGTAGTTACAGTAGTTGTATTGTAGTTACAATAGCTGCGATGTAGGTATAATAGATATGTTGTATGTACAATAGCTGTGTTGTATGTAAAATAGCAGTGTTGTAGGTACAATAATTGTGTTGTAGGTACAATAGTTGTGTTGTAGGCACAATAGCTGTGTTGTAGGTACACCAGTTGTGTTGTAGACACACACACTAACTGTGGTGTAGGTACAATAGCTGTGTTTTAGTTACAATAGTTGTATTGTAGGAACAATAGTTGTGTTATAGGTACAATACTTGTGTTGTAGGTACAATAGTTTCGTTGTAGGTACAATAGCTGTGTTGTATGTACAATAGTTGTGTTGTAGGCACAATAGTTGTGTTGTAGGCACAATAGTTTCGTTGTAGGTACAATAGTTGTGTTGTATGTACAATAGTTGTGTTGTATGTACAATAGTTGTGTTGTAGACACACCAAAAGCTGCAGTTCTACATTCGGACAGAAACAATGACAATGAACTTTCAGTTGGGGGATGTGTGATGGTGAAGATCATCGTGGACAATCCAGTGGAGGAACAGTTAAAACAGAAATGATCAGTTTGGTTCAGAATTAGGGCACCTCAAGAAAATTATTTACAGATTGTGCACAGTTGAAGCTCTGTGTAGCTTCTCTAGAATAATGTGGCGGTCACAACTAAATGGTTTGTCGGTCACAATTTAATGGTTTGTCGGTTACAACTTAATTGTTTGTCGGCCCGTCGTCAGAAGAAAGAAGAAAGTTCTCCCACGTAGTCTAGTCCAACATTATCTTGGCAGTTTCATTTTGTTACTTGACTAGAAACGTGTGTTTTTAAAATCACCGCCAGGTTTTCACATTGACTAGAAACGTGTGTTTTTAAAATCACCGCCAGGTTTTCACATTGACTAGAAACTTGTGTTTTTTAAAATCACCGCCAGGTTTTCACATTGACTAGAAACTTGTGTTTTTTTAAATCACCGCCAGGTTTTCACATTGACTAGAAACTTGTGTTTTTAAAATCACCGCCAGGTTTTCCCATTGACTAGAAACTTGTGTTTTTAAAATCACCGCCAGGTTTTCACATTGACTAGAAAATTGTGTTTTTAAAATCACCGCCAGGTTTTCACATTGACTAGAAAATTGTGTTTTTAAAATCACCGCCAGGTTTTCACATTGACTAGAAAATTGTGTTTTTAAAATCACCGCCAGGTTTTCACATTGACTAGAAACTTGTGTTTTCACTGTACATCACCAGGTTCGAATCAGACAGAGTTATTACGCTGCGACTACTTATATGGACTCCCAGGTTGGCAGGGTCTTAAAGGCTCTAGATGATGGTGGCTTTGCCGAGAACACCATAGTTACCTTCATCGGTGACCATGGTAAGTGTCCCACCATTTCTTCTATAATGTATTCTGTAACGCCATAGTTTTTCTTTACTTATTTCAAAAACTCGTTGCTGTAATCTTTTCTGTTATGGGGCGGAGTATAAACATTGTACTCATAAATCGTGTAAGTCGTCAAAATAAAGTAAGTCGTTAAAGTATGTCGTCAAAATAAAGTATGTCGTTAAAGTAAAGTATGTCGTCAAAGTATGTCGTTAAAGTAAAGTATGTCGTCAAAGTATGTCGTCAAAGTATTTCGCCAAAGTATGTCGTCAAAGTATGTCGTTAAAGTAAAGTATGTCGTCAAAGTATGTCGTTAAAGTAAAGTATGTCGTCAAAGTATGTCGTTAAAGTAAAGTATGTCGTCAAAGTATGTCGTCAAAGTATGTCGTCAAAGTTTGTCGTCAAAGTATGTCGTTAAAGTAAAGTATGTCGTCAAAGTATGTCGTCAAAGTATGTCGTCAAAGTATGTCGTCAAATTTTCATAATCGAATCATAACGCTTTAATCATCATTTATTTGGATAATCTCATTCTTGCTGCATTCTTATTTTCAGAATCTCTTTCCACAGCGACAATCTTGTTTTTATAATCTCACTCTACGGCTGTAATCATATTTTCATAATCACGTTCTACAGCTGTAATCTTATTTTCATAAACTCATCCTTGCAGTAACCTTCGTTTGACCTCAGCCCATAGGTAGTCCCATAAAGATAATGGTATCAAACGGCTGCTGATAACTCTCTCTTGTATCATAAAATAAAAACAAACCAATAATAATTAATTAAACAAGCATTACAAATATAATGACCTGTCGAAAAGGACACAACAGAAAATCGAGACTTGTTAAGTTCAAACCAGGCATTTGTCTTTCATGATTCGTTTAGCTATTGGCTCGTTCAGTTGTATATAGTCAAGTATTACAATAGCAGCTTATGAGTCATGGCTCATCGTCTAGTATGTAAATTATAACGACTCATGAGTCATAACTCATTGTCTAGGATGAACATTATAACGACTCATGAGTCACAAATCATCGTCTAGTATGTACATTATAACGACTCATGAGTCATGGCTCATCGTCTAGTATGTACATTATAACGACTTATGAGTCATGGCTCATCGTCTAGTATGTACATTATAACGACTCATGAGTCATGGCTCATCCTCTAGTATGTACATTATAACGACTCATGAGTCACAAATCATTGTCTAGTATGTACATTATAACGACTCATGAGTCATGGCTCATCGTCTAGTATGTACATTATAACGACTCATGAGTCATGACTCATCGTCTAGTATGTACATTATAACGACTCATGAGTCATGACTTATCGTCTAGTATGTACATTATAACGACTCATGAGTCATGGCTCATCGTCTAGTATGTACATTATAACGACTCATGAGTCATGACTCATCGTCTAGTATGTACATTATAACGACTCATGAGTCATGGCTCATCGTCTAGTATGTACATTATAACGACTCATGAGTCATGGCTCATCGTCTAGTATGTACATTATAACGACTCATGAGTCATGGCTCATCGTCTAGTATGTACATTATAACGACTCATGAGTCATGGCTCATCGTCTAGTATGTACATTATAACGACTCATGAGTCATGACTCATCGTCTAGTATGTACATTATAACGACTCATGACTCATGACTCATCGTCTAGTATGCACATTATAACGACTCATGAGTCATGGCTCATCGTCTAGTATGTACATTATAACGACTCATGAGTCACAAATCATTGTCTACTAATGTGTTGATTACAACATTTGTTGAGTTTCAATCAAAAATCTCCTAATTCATGTTTGTTTCAGGCTACTCCCTGGGCGAGCACGGGGTGTGGACCAAGTACAGCCTGTTCGAGGTGGCGGTGAGGGTCCCCTTCATCATGTACATCCCTGGAGTGACCTACACCAAAACTCATGAGAGAGAGAAACTGTTCCCTTTCTTTGATTTCTTCAACATTGAGCAGAACCCAGGGTTCAATTACAAACGCAGATTAACATTAGCTGATGGTATTAAAACATGGAAGTTTGAGCCCGCCTATAAAAGTTCATCTTTGGTTGAGCTTGTCGACCTGTTCCCAACTTTAGCTGATGCTGCCGGGATTGCCAGCTTGTCAACTTGTCCAGAAGACACATACAACACATGGCTGTGTACTGAAGGAGCCAGTTTGATGCCTTTAATAGAAAACACTGTGAGGGGACAGTCAGATGAAACCATTTACAGCAGTCTCTTTGGGGATGATTATTCCATGAGATCGCTGAATAATGATGACGTGTCACTATCTCTAACAATCATACACGAAAAGGCTCGGACCTGCTCGCAGAACTTCACCGCAGCAACATCTGATGGCTTTCAGTGGAAGAGTGCAGTGTTCAGTCAGTACCCGAGGCCATCTGTTGAACCACAGCGCAACACAGAGTTACCCACCTTGGCTGATATCCGTATCATGGGATACAGCATGTGGACGCCAGACTTCCACTACACGGAGTGGGTCAAGTTCAATCCAGACAACTACACGATTGAGTGGGAAGATGTGTACGGACGAGAACTCTACTTCCGATCTTCTGATCCCCATGAAGTCGACAACGTGGCTATGCTTGATCGGTGCCTTCCGGTTGTGGCAGAGCTGTCCAAGAAACTTCACACTGGTTGGAGGGGAGCGTTACCAAAGTAAAGTCAACCATTTACACTCGCACACAACCTTCCACAATAATTCTGTCTTTCGACCAACGTTTTGATGACGTCAGACAATTTTATTAGAAAATATATTCAAAACTAATTTACAATAAACGTCATGTAATGTAGTACAACAAGGTCAAGGACAAACTTGCCAGTCGATTTCATATTAGCGGAAGACAATTAGAGCTGGCCAATGGTAACTGAATGTTGGAAAACACTTCGAGCCCTATTGGGATGTCTAACAACGCTGAAAAGATTAATATCAAGAATAATAGCTGTCATAACAGACTGGTAATCTTCTTCTTCTTCTTCTACCTTTTTTAGCTCCCTGGGGAGCATAGGTCTTCAACAAACATTTTTCAAGTCATTCTGTTTTTTACCATTCTTTTAAGATCATTCCACGTCTTCCCCATCAACTTCATCTCTGCTTCTATCTGTCTTCTCCAAGAATTCTTTGGTCTTCTTCTTTGTCTTTTCCCCTGGGGATTCCAAAAAAGGGTCTGTTGTGAAATACTCTCAGTTGGCTTCTGCAGTGTGTGTCCTATCCAGCGCCATCGTCTTCGCTGTATCTCTTTATCCACTGGTATTTGACTAGTACATTTCCATAATTCTATGTTAGTGATTTTGTCCTGCCATTTCCATCCTTTTATTCTGCGTAAGCATCTATTAATGAAAGTCTGTATCTTCATGATTGTCAATTTTATTTTCTCCATGTTTCACAGCCATATGAGCGACTTAACATTTGAGTTGAAATTATTTTTGTATTTAACCTAATTTCTTTGGATTTCCATGTTTCCCAGTGCAAAGAAAGCTCCTCTTGCTTTTGATATCCTTATTTTGGTATCATTTTCTGTTCCTCCCTCTTTATCTATATTACTGCCCAGATATATGTAAGATTGTACGTCTTGTAGAGGAATTTCTCCTAATTTTATCTGGTTATTGCCAACTGCATTAATTCTCATAATGTTGGTCTTATTTCTATTAATCTTCAGTCCTAGCTGTTGTGTGATCTCTCATCAAGTATGCTCATTTTATCCTGCATCTGTTGATGGCTGTGTGAAAGGAGAGCTATGTCATCAGCAAAGTCTAAATCTTCAAGTTGCTTGGTCAGTGACCACTGGATTTCATTTCTGTTGTTTTGAGATATTTTCATAATCCAATCTTTGGCCAATAGAAATAGAAATGGAGACAGAAGGCATCCCTGCCTTACTCCTGTTCTTATTTCAAATGCTTCTGTAAGCTGTTCTTCATGCACCACACTACATTTCGTTCCTTCATCACTACTCGGCTGAAAGAATCTCTGTCTCTAACCAGATCTCCCACAGAACGTTGTCTTCACCACAGCTCGTCTGAAAGAATCTCTGTCTCTAACCAGATCTCCCACAGAACGTTGTCTTCACCACAGCTCGTCTGAAAGAATCTCTGTCTCTAACCAGATCTCCCACAGAACGTTGTCTTCACCACAGCTCGTCTGAAAGAATCTCTGTCTCCAACCAGATCTCCTACAGGACGTACATTTACCACAGCCCGTGTGAAAGAATCTCTGTCTCCAACCAGATCTCCCACAGAACGTTGCCTTCACCACAGCTCGTCTGAAAGAATCTCTGTCTCTAACCAGATCTCCCACAGAACGTTGTCTTCACCACAGCTCGTCTGAAAGAATCTCTGTCTCTAACCAGATCTCCCACAGAACGTTGTCTTCACCACAGCTCGTCTGAAAGAATCTCTGTCTCCAACCAGATCTCCTACAGGACGTACATTTACCACAGCCCGTGTGAAAGAATCTCTGTCTCCAACCAGATCTCCCACAGAACGTTGCCTTCACCACAGCTCGTCTGAAAGAATCTCTGTCTCCAACCAGATCTCCTACAGGACGTACATTTACCACAGCCCGTGTGAAAGAATCTCTGTCTCCAACCAGATCTCCCACAGAACGTTGTCTTCACCACAGCTCGTCTGAAAGAATCTCTGTCTCTAACCAGATCTCCCACAGAACGTTGTCTTCACCACAGCTCGTCTGAAAGAATCTCTGTCTCTAACCAGATCTCCCACAGAACGTTGCCTTCACCACAGCTCGTCTGAAGGAATCTCTGTCTCCAACCAGTCTCCCACAGAACGTTGTCTTCACCACAGCTCGTCTGAAAGAATCTCTGTCTCCAACCAGATCTCCCACAGAACGTTGCCTTCACCACAGCTCGTCTGAAAGAATCTCTGTCTCTAACCAGATCTCCCACAGAACGTTGTCTTCACCACAGCTCGTCTGAAAGAATCTCTGTCTCTAACCAGATCTCCCACAGAACGTTGCCTTCACCACAGCTCGTCTGAAGGAATCTCTGTCTCCAACCAGATCTCCCACAGAACGTTGCCTTCACCACAGCTCGTCTGAAAGAATCTCTGTCTCTAACCAGATCTCCCACAGAACGTTGCCTTCACCACAGCTCGTCTGAAAGAATCTCTGTCTCTAACCAGATCTCCCACAGAACGTTGCCTTCACCACAGCTCGTCTGAAAGAATCTCTGTCTCTAACCAGATCTCCCACAGAACGTTGCCTTCACCACAGCTCGTCTGAAAGAATCTCTGTCTCTAACCAGATCTCCTACAGGACGTACATTTACCACAGCCCGTGTGAAAGAATCTCTGTCTCCAACCAGATCTCCCACAGAACGTTGCCTTCATCACAGCTCGTCTGAAAGAATCTCTATCTTCAACCAGATCTCCCACAGAACGTTGCCTTCACCACAGCTCGTCTGAAAGAATCTCTGTCTCCAACCAGATCTCCCACAGAACGTTGCCTTCATCACAGCTCGTCTGAAAGAATCTCTGTCTCCAACCAGATCTCCCACAGAACGTTGCCTTCATCACAGCTCGTCTGAAAGAATCTCTGTCTCCAACCAGATCTCCCACAGAACGTTGCCTTCATCACAGCTCGTCTGAAAGAATCTCTGTCTCCAACCAGATCTCCCACAGAACGTTACATTCACCACAGCTCGTCTGAAAGAATCTCTGTCTGCCTCTAACCAGATTTCCTACTGGACGTACATTTACCACAGCCCGTGTGAAAGAATCTCTGTCTCTAACCAGATCTCCCACAGAACGTTGCCTTCACCACAGCTCGTCTGAAAGAATCTCTGTCTCTAGACATATTTCCTACTTCTTCCGTTGTGTTTTTATATGCCTGATTGAATTCACTGTACATAAATAAAAAAATTTTAATGACTGCCATTTTTCTTTGACACGATATTTGTTACTGTTCAGTCGAGGGTGTTTTAACCGAAGTAATATAACTTTTAACAACCTACTAATCTTTAAAGAGAAAATACAAGGTAAAAGAGGCAGAGGCAGACGAAGTCTAACATGGAAGAGTTACATTAAAAAATGGACAAGTCAGCCTATTACAATCTGCACCATCAAAGCAAGAGATAGAACGGAATGGCGCTCCATGGTAGCCAATCTTTGACGCGGAGACGGCACTTAATGATGATGAAGATAGTTTTCTATTTTTAGCAAAAAACACATCATTCTAACACCTAAGACCTCGACATGACCAAAATCTGCTGACATTGTTACAACAAAAAACAGAATGCAGTTTATGACATTTGTCCAAATACTGAAATAAATGTTATCATTGAATTATGTGCGTGTATAGATGGCAATAAATGTTCTTGTACTGCGAAACAGAATTTTTTAAAAAAAGCACATCAAGAATGAAAATGGGAATTCCTGCATTGATAAGACGGTTTGTCTTTCATTGATAAGATGGTCTGTCTTTCATTGATGGCACGGTTTGTCTTTCATTGATAGCACGGTTTGTCTTTCATTGATAAGATGGTCTGTCTTTCATTGATGGCACGGTTTGTCTTTCATTGATAGCACGGTTTGTCTTTCATTGATAGCACGGTTTGTCTTTCATTGATAAGATGGTCTGTCTTTCATTGATGGCACGGTTTGTCTTTCATTGATAGCACGGTTTGTCTTTCATTGATAAGATGGTCTGTCTTTCATTGATGGCACGGTTTGTCTTTCATTGATAGCACGGTTTGTCTTTCATTGATGGCACGGTTGGTCTTTCATTGATGGCACGGTTTGTCTTTCATTGACAGCACGGTTTGTCTTTCATTGACAGCACGGTTTGTCTTTCATTGATAGCACGGTTTGTCTTTCATTGATAACACGGTTTGTCCTTCATTGATATCACAGTTTGTCTTTCATTGATAGCACGGTTTGTCTTTCATTGACAGCACGGTTTGTCTTTCATTGACAGCACGGTTTGTCTTTCATTGATAGCAGGGTTTGTCTCTCATTGATAGCACGGTTTGTCTTTCATTGATATCACGGTTTGTCTTTCATTGATAGCACGGTTTGTCTTTCATTGATAGCAGGGTTTGTCTTTCATTGATAGCACGGTTTGTCTTTCATTGATAGCAGGGTTTGTCTTTCATTGATAGCACGGTTTGTCTTTCATTGATAGCAGGGTTTGCCTTTCATTGATAGCACGGTTTGTCTTTCATTGATAGCAGGGTTTGTCTTTCATTGATAGCACGGTTTGTCTTTCATTGATAGCATGGTCTGTCTTTCATTGATAGCACGGTTTGTCTTTCACTGATAGCACGGTTTGTCTTTCATTGATAGCACGGTTTGTCTTTCATTGATAGCAGGGTTTGTCTTTCATTGATAGCACGGTTTGTCTTTCACTGATAGCACGGTTTGTCTTTCATTGATAGCACGGTTTGTCTTTCACTGATAGCACGGTTTGTCTTTCATTGATAGCACGGTTTGTCTTTCACTGATAGCACGGTTTGTCTTTCATTGATAGCATGGTTTGTGCTCAACAACGACCTCAAGTATGAGAGTGAAACAAATAATGCTGTCCCGTTTCAGACGCCACAATTGTCATGTCAGACTTATGGGACGAATGGTTCCGCCCCCAATTGGTTTGAAGACGTATATGGTTACTTGGGACCTGGAAAAGCTCCTTGGATCTTCAGTGGAAATGACAACGAAAGTTCTAATGGCTGGTCTCATGTCTGTCATTGGGACAGCACTGTCATCGGGAAAGCACTGTCATTGGGACAGCACTTCATCGGGACAGCACTGTCATTGGGACAGCACGCGCAATGGTGGTGTCTTCAAGATTCTCATCAGCTCTAGAGTATGTTGGACACCGACACTAAAGCTCATAAAGTTCAAGAGCCAACTCATCAGTTCTAGAGTATGTTGGACACCGACACTAATTATCATAAAGATCAAGAGCCAACTCATCAGCTCTAGAGTATGTTGGACACCGACACTAAAGTTCATAAAGATCAAGAGCCTACGACAATATGGAAAACATCTTTTTTGTTCTTTCCTCATTTGTCTTTCAACGTGGAGAGATTTTATTTGCTGTCTTGTGTTAATCTGTTGGCCTCTGTAGCTATGTTTTCTCGTGTTTATAATATTGCATCAATCTATCCTTTTCGTGGTCGGCCCTTGAGTCTGGTGTTCTCGCAAAGTTTATTAAAGGCTTGTTGTGTTGTGTTTTAAACTTTCTTATCACGTGACCAAACCATTTTATCTGTTGTTTTTTTATGCATTCCATGGCGGGAGTTATTCCTAGCTTTTTTCTCAATACTTCATTTCTGATCTCAGAGCAACCAATTCGTGGATCAAAGTAAAGACGAGGACCAAAAAGTAAAACTAGTGGTGGTGGTGATGGATGTTTCGGGTAAACAACAAAGCTAACGCCCATTTCGAGCCTTTTTCTGGGTAGACCTCAGGATTAACGTCAATAATCAAGAAAATAGACATCCTGGTCTGAGTAGGGGTCAAGGGAAGGTAACCCAAATACCATGCTAAAGTCGGATGTGTTGGGTTGACGTTAAACTTAAACAAGACCCAAGTATTGGGCCGGATGTGGTTGATAGATTATTATCTAATCTCTGGACCACGTGATCACTAAATGCAGGCAGTGCTGAAATCCTGTTGTTTGTGTGGCAGTATCAACAAAACATGGAGACGTCATGCTACATACTTTGGCTGTCCTGTTTGTGCCTTCATGGTAGGTATAGCATTTAAGAATGATATAACAGTTTGTGTTACTGTGTTGTTATAATTGAATATGGCTTCTAACATTGTCTTTCATTATTTGTTTACTTTTCATCAGCCACATCTGAATGTTGTTGCTGAAACTAATAATAATAATGTCAATTTAGTTTTGAACTTGACACATTTATAGAGACATCAAAGGGTAACTAAAATAGATACCAATTTTTTAATGATAGCTATTTGAACAAGTCCTTGACCAGCAAGATAATGATTACGAAGAACCGTGTTTTACTGCCCAGATGAGTCAAGTATTGTATTTTTCGGAAACAAAATGTGTTGACAAAGTCACTCTAATTTTGGTAACCAAAATATTGATTTTTTTTTATTTAATTCACGGAATAATTCATAGAAGTAAACAAACCAATATATGCCTGCTTCATAGACTACACCAAAGCTTTCGATAGAATACACCATAGCCAACTTATAGACTGCCTAAAGGATATAAATCTAGACGACGCAGACATACGACTAATATGTAATTTGTACTGGGAGCAAACAGCAATAATAAAATATAACAAGGAGAACTCTACACCCATTGATATAAAAAGAGGAATAAGACAAGGATGCATCCTATCACCAAGCTTGTTCAATCTATACACTGAGCAAATCTTTAAAAATATTCCAGGTCTAAACATTAATGGAAAGATAATCAATAACCCAAGATATGCTGATGATACTGTTCTACTAGCTGAGAATCCTAAAGATCTACAACAATTACATAATGAAATAAACATTACAAGCAAAAAATATGGACTAGATATGAATATCAAAAAGATTAAAACTATGATCATAAACAAAGAAAATACTCAAGACCTACAAATAAATATTACAGTTGAAGTAATGCATCTGGAGACAATTCAGATCTACAACTCATCATCATCGTCATCATGTGCCATACCGGTTGATGTAGGTGATCATGTCGCTCCACAAACTTCTGTCTACAGTGCATCGTATCAGAGCTACAACTACCTTGGACATATTATAACCAACGATGGAAAATGTAAAATTGAAATAAACAAAAGAATAGGTATGGCAAAAAAAAAGTAATTTTAATACCATGAATATATATATATATATATATATATATATATATATATATATATATATATATATATATATATATATATATATACTCACACAAAACAAATAACAGTATGGCTGAAACTAAGAATAGCAAAATGTTACACCTTCTCAATATTCCTATATGGTGCAGAAACATGGACATTAGACAAGAAAACAGAACAGAAAATTGAAGCCTTTGAAATGTGGATTTATAGAAGAAGAAGTAGAATTGGATGGAAAGAAAAGAAAAACAAACGATGTAGTTTTAAAACAACTATAAATAAAAACTACTAAACACAATTTGAACAAGATAAATGACATTTTTGGGGCATGTTATAAGACAAAACAGCCAACTAAAAGTAATATTGGAAGGGAAAATACATGGTAAAAGAGGTAGAGGCAGACCAAGACTAACATGAAGGAGCAGCAACAAAAGATGGACAAGTCAATATATGACAACCTGCACCATCAAAGCAAGAAGCAGAGTGGAATGGCGATCCATGGTAGCCAACCTTCGTTGCGGAAGCGGCAAGCGGTGTTGATGATGATGATGAATTCACGGAATACAATATATATATATATATATATATATATATATATATATAAGTAAGTAAAGTACCCCCGTCACGCCAAGTGGCGTATAGGGAATATAGTGTTAGTGACCATAAATTTTACAGACCTTCGGCATATGATTTTTGGGGTAATGTGGTCGGTATTACTCCCGTGCCGCTGTACTTTTCCAGAAAAAAATCCGGTACCCATTAAAGGCTGAGTGAACCGGAAGCCGTCGGTTGGGATCGAACCCTACCTCTTGTCCTTTGTAGTCCAGTTCACTAACCACTGAGCTATCGCGGCTCCCCATATATAAATATTCATTCATTATCTTCATACAACATGAAGATCAATTTAAACACAAAACTGAAGTAATGGCAATAGCGAGAAAGAAAGAAAAACTAAACATCATAATAGATAATACAACTCTGAAGCAAGTAGACAATTTTAAATATCTGGGTAGCACGTTAACACAAGACAATAACCAAGAGACAGAGATAGATATAAGGTGTAACAAAGCAAGCCAAGTTATAGGCCAAGTATCAACACTATTGAAAAACAAAGCAATAACTACGGAAGCAAAAAGGGCAATATACAAATCAATTTTTCTACCAACTCTGTGCTATCAGTGCCAGAATTGGACGCTGGACTCTAGAACAATAAGAAAGATAACGACCACCGAAATGAAATGTGTCAGAAGGATGACAGGAAACAGCTTAAGGGACAGAGCAAGAAACACTGACCTGAGGAAGAAACTCGAAATTGAACCAGCCATCGAATACATAAAGTAACAACAGATAAATTGGTTCGGCCAAATAACAAGACAAAAAGAACTAACAATGACTCAAAGAGCCATAAACAAACGCTACGAAAACACCAGATTAAGAAGAAGACCGAGAAAGAGATGGATAAAGAAAATACTAGAGTCACTAGTAGGGATAACACCAGAAGAGGCCAACAGAAGAGCAAAGAAAGGCACATTGCATCTCCCCTCGATGCCAACGGCATAGCAGGAAGGACAGAAGAAGAAAGAAGAAGAACTCATGGAAATCCGCCATCGGGATGAAAGTTTGGTCTAGTGGATCTCCGATTTTGTTTCTTTTATTCTTCTGATACATTCTGGCAAACTGGTCCATTCCACATTTTTGCAAATTGGGTCCAATACGTTCCGACAAACTGATCCATTCTTCATTCAGACAAACTGGTCCATTGCACAGTCTAGCAAACTGGTCCATTGCACAGTCTGGCAAACTGGTCCATTGCACAGTCTGGCAAACTGGTCCATTGCACAGTCTGGCAAACTGGTCCATTGCACAGTCTGGCAAACTGGTCCATTGCACAGTCTGGCAAACTGGTCCATTGCACAGTCTGGCAAACTGGTCCATTGCACAGTCTGGCAAACTGGTCCATTGCACAGTCTGGCAAACTGGTCCATTGCACAGTCTGGCAAACTGGTCCATTGCACAGTCTGGCAAACTGGTCCATTGCACAGTCTGGCAAACTGGTCCATTGCACAGTCTGGCAAACTGGTCCATTGCACAGTCTGGCAAACTGGTCCATTGCACAGTCTGACAAACTGGTCCATCTTTTAAAATTACTCATCATCTTTGACTCTGTCATCGTTGTATAAGTTCTAACACGCTTATAATCGTCCATCACTACATCTAACATTACATTAATCGCCCTCTGATAAAACTAACAGGGAGCCGTGATAGCTCAGTGGTTAGTGAACTGGACTACAATGGACAAGAGGCAGAGTTCGATCCCAACCGACGGCTTCCGATCCACCCAGCCTTTAATGGGTACCGGATTTTTTTCTGGGAAAGTAAAGCGGCACGGGCGCAATACCGACCACATTACCCCAAAAATCATGTGCCGAAGGTCTGTAAAATTTATGGTCACTAACACCATATTCCCTATACGCCACCTGGCGTGACGGGGCTACTTTACTTTTTTTACTTTTTACTAAAACTAACACCATATTAATCGTCAATTACTAGATCATCATTTTTAGCCATGCAATGAGAATGGAACAGCTGGAATATATTGCACACAGGTAACACAGAAGGTAACATACACATGTAACACAGACAGGTAGCACACAGGTAACACAGACTAGTAACCCAGACTGGTAGCACACAGGTAACACAGACAGGTAGCACACAGGTAACACAGACAGGTAGCACACAGGTAACACAGACTGGTAACCCAGACAGGTAGCACACAGGTAACACAGACTGGTAACCCAGACAGGTAGCACACAGGTAACACAGACTGGTAACCCAGACAAGTAGCACACAGGTAACACAGACTGGTAACCCAGACAGGTAGCACACAGGTAACACAGACTGGTAACCCAGACAGGTAGCACACAGGTAACACAGACTGGTAACCCAGACAGGTAGCACACAGGTAACACAGACTGGTAACACAGACAGGTAGCACACAGGTAACACAGACTGGTAACACAGACAGGTAGCACACAGGTAACACAGACTGGTAACCCAGACAGCCAAACACATGCTACGGGACTGCAACAGGCTCACATAGTTGGGTAATGAACACAGACCAATAGAAACGCACATCCAGGGGAAGTTTGGACATCTAAGGGTACTCTGAAACACAACAATAAACATTATGGACAAACAAACAAACAAAATAATGGGATTACTTTTGTAAATAATACGAAATAAACAACGACCGAAAAGGAGAAGAAAGGTCAATTCTGAAGTTTTTTCTGACGTCATCGGCTTTATACAATATATGTCGCTATTTACGACCATTTTTGGATGTCAGAAACAACATAAGAAGACACAGAAGATCACCAACTCTGTGGGTAAACATGTCGTGTCTCGATGAAGGTAGAACTAACTCTGTGGGTAAACATGTCGTGTCTCGATGAAGGTAGAACTAACTCTGTGGGTAAACATGTCGTGTCTCGATGAAGGTAGAACTAACTCTGTGGGTAAACAAGTCGTGTCTCGATGAAGGCAGAACTTCCAACTCTGTGGGTAAACATGTCGTGCCTCGATGAAGGTAGAACTTCCAACTCTGTGGGTAAACATGTCGTGTCTCGATGAAGGTAGAACTAACTCTGTGGGTAAACATGTCGTGTCTCGATGAAGGTAGAACTTCTAACTCTGTGGATAAACATGTCGTGTCTCGATGAAGGTAGAACTTCTAACTCTGTGGATAAACATGTCGTGTCTCGATGAAGGTAGAACTAACTCTGTGGGTAAACATGTCGTGCCTCGATGAAGGTAGAACTAACTCTGTGGGTAAACAAGTCGTGTCTCGATGAAGGTAGAACTAACTCTGTGGGTAAACATGTCGTGTCTCGATGAAGGTAGAACTAACTCTGTGGGTAAACATGTCGTGCCTCGATGAAGGTAGAACTAACTCTGTGGGTAAACATGTCGTGCCTCGATGAAGGCAGAACTAACTCTGTGGGTAAACATGTCGTGCCTCGATGAAGGTAGAACTAACTCTGTGGGTAAACATGTCGTGCCTCGATGAAGGTAGAACTAACTCTGTGGGTAAACAAGTCGTGTCTCGATGAAGGTAGAACTAACTCTGTGGGTAAACATGTCGTGCCTCGATGAAGGTAGAACTTCCAACTCTGTGGGTAAACATGTCGTGTCTCGATGAAGGTAGAACTAACTCTGTGGGTAAACATGTCGTGTCTCGATGAAGGTAGAACTTCCAACTCTGTGGGTAAACATGTCGTGTCTCGATGAAGGTAGAACTTCTAACTCTGTGGGTAAACATGTCGTGTCTCGATGAAGGTAGAACTTCTAACTCTGTGGATAAACATGTCGTGTCTCGATGAAGGTAGAACTTCTAACTCTGTGGATAAACATGTCGTGTCTCGATGAAGGTAGAACTAACTCTGTGGGTAAACAAGTCGTGCCTCGATGAAGGTAGAACTTCCAACTCTGTGGGTAAACATGTCGTGTCTCGATGAAGGTAGAACTTCCAACTCTGTGGGTAAACATGTCGTGTCTCGATGAAGGTAGAACTAACTCTGTGGGTAAACATGTCGTGTCTCGATGAAGGTAGAACTTCCAACTCTGTGGGTAAACATGTCGTGTCTCGATGAAGGTAGAACTAACTCTGTGGGTAAACATGTCGTGTCTCGATGAAGGTAGAACTAACTCTGTGGGTAAACATGTCGTGTCTCGATGAAGGTAGAACTAACTCTGTGGGTAAACATGTCGTGTCTCGATGAAGGTAGAACTTCTAACTCTGTGGGTAAACATGTCGTGTCTCGATGAAGGTAGAACTTCTAACTCTGTGGGTAAACATGTCGTGTCTCGATGAAGGTAGAACTTCCAACTCTGTGGGTAAACATGTCGTGTCTCGATGAAGGCAGAACTTCCAACTCTGTGGGTAAACAAGTCGTGTCTCGATGAAGGTAGAACTTCCAACTCTGTGGGTAAACATGTCGTGTCTCGATGAAGGTAGAACTAACTCTGTGGGTAAACATGTCGTGTCTCGATGAAGGTAGAACTTCCAACTCTGTGGGTAAACATGTCGTGTCTCGATGAAGGTAGAACTTCCAACTCTGTGGGTAAACATGTCGTGTCTCGATGAAGGTAGAACTAACTCTGTGGGTAAACATGTCGTGTCTCGATGAAGGTAGAACTTCCAACTCTATGGGTAAACATGTCGTGTCTCGATGAAGGTAGAACTTCCAACTCTGTGGGTAAACATGTCGTGTCTCGATGAAGGTAGAACTTCCAACTCTGTGGGTAAACATGTCGTGTCTCGATGAAGGTAGAACTTCCAACTCTGTGGGTAAACAAGTCGTGTCTCGATGAAGGTAGAACTTCCAACTCTGTGGGTAAACATGTCGTGTCTCGATGAAGGTAGAACTTCCAACTCTGTGGGTAAACATGTCGTGTCTCGATGAAGGTAGAACTTCCAACTCTGTGGGTAAACATGTCGTGTCTCGATGAAGGTAGAACTTCCAACTCTGTGGGTAAACATGTCGTGTCTTGATGAAGGTAGAACTTCTAACGTGGCCAAACCATTTTATCTGTTGTTTCCTTTAATATTCTATGGCGGGGGTTATTCCTACCTTTTTCTCAGTTCTTCATTTCTGATCTTATCTCTCAGACTGTTTCCTGCCATTCGTCTAACACATTTCATCTCTGTAGAGGTTATTTTTCTTATTGTTCTTGCATCTAGGGTCCAGGTCTGGCATTGGTAGCACAACGTTGGGATGAAGATTGTATTGTATAGTGCTCGTTTTGCCTTCAGAGTTATGTCCTTGTTGGACAATAGTGGTGATAACTGTCCAATGATTTGACAAGCTTTGTTGCATCTTGATTCTATCTCTGCTGTTTGAGAATTATCGTTTGTCATTAGACTTCCTAGGTATTTGAATTCCTCTACTTGTTTTAGTTGTCTGCCTTCTATATTTATGTTGATGTTCTGTTTATTTTTGGCGACATTCATGACTTCTGTTTTGTTGATGTTGATTTTCATGTTGTATTTTGTGCCTGAGATGTTGAGTTTGTTTAAGTGTTCTTGTAGGTCTTCTATTGTTTCATGTATTAGTGCCTGATCGTCTGCAAATAGAAGCTCGTTGATCTCCTCTGTCTCTGATGGGTTGGCTAGCTTGCATATATGGTCCATATATGTAATAAACAGTAGGGGGATAGTACGCACCCCTGCCTTACACCTGATCTAACTTCGAAGTGGTCTGTGTAGCCTGCTGCTGTTCTGACCCTGCAGCTGCTGTTGACGTAGAGACTTTTAATAAGGTTGGTTAGATGTTGGCCTACTCCGTATGTTGTTAGTATCTCCCACAGTTGTTCTCTGTTTACTCTGTCGAATGCTTTTTCCTGGTCAATGAAGGCTATGTATAAGTTTTGATTGTGTTCTGTCGTTTTTTCTGCAAGCTGTTTTAATGTGAATAGTGCGTCGGTACATCCTCTAATGAAACACTGAATAAATGAAATACTGAATAAATAAAACACTGAATAAATGAAAATACTGGATAAATAAATCACTGAATAAATGAAATACTGAATAAATAAAACACTGAATAAATGAAATACTGAATAAATAAAATACTAAATAAATGAAATACTGAATAAATAAAACACTAAATAAATGAAATACTGAATAAATAAAACATTAAATAAATGAAACACTGAATAAATAAAACACTGAATAAATAAAACACTAAATAAATGAAATACTGAATAAATAAAACACTGAATAAATAAAACACTGAATAAGTAAAACACTGAATAAATGAAAACACTGAATAAGTAAAACACTGAATAAATAAAACACTGAATAAATAAAACACTGAATAAAAAACACTGAATAAGTAAAACACTGAATAAATGAAAACACTGAATAAATGAAACACTGAATAAATAAAACACTGAATAAATGAAACACTGAATAAGTAAAACACTGAATAAATGAAAACACTGAATAAATGAAATCAACGTTCTCTGATATTATAGTTATCAATATTCTGTATAAACATTGATAAGCAGTTAACCCTAGGATCTGGAAAGTTCAGCGCTATTTGTTGTTGCCCATCTCGTTGTGAAAAAAGAACTTGTTCTCGTCCCATGTCTAAATTCGATATTTTTGAGGTAATTGACGATCCATTCCGCCGATAAATAATAGGTTGCTATGATATATGCATGGTCTGTATTTGCCACTAATGTCATTATTCTTTCAACGAATATTCTTCTTCGTTATATGTATTTAAATGATATATTTTACAAACATTTGAAGAACTCCAAAATATAAATATGGCTTTCTTAATTTTCTTCGTTTGTTTCGAGAATTATATTGCACTGTGTTTTGCCATACAGCGAATTGCATCCCCGACAATAGAACAGCTTTACCTGTGACAGTTTCCCTAGTCCCCGATTCTCTGTTAACATTCTTGCTGTTGTTTTTAATTATTATTCCGGAAAGGTGTAGAGCATTAGTGAAATAAAGCAGGAGCTAAAGAATTACAAAAGTTATGACAATGTTGAGTGTTTATTTTTTTGTTAACTTGTGTAACTTTGTGCAGATCTTTATTTCTTTGTTATCTTGTGTAACCTTGTGTAGTAACTTTGTGCGAATCTTTATTTCTTTGTTAATTTGTGTAACTTGTGTAGTAATTTTGTGCGAATCTTTATTTCTTTCTTAATTTGTTTAACTTTGTGCAGATCTTTATTTCTTTGTTAATTTGTGTAACTTGTGTAGTAATTTTGTGCGAATCTTTATTTCTTTGTTAATTTGTTTAACTTTGTGCAGATCTTTATTTCTTTGTTAATTTGTGTAAATTTGTGCAGATCTTTATTTCTTTGTTAATTTGTGTAACTTTGTACAGTAACTTTGTGCGGATCTTTATTTCTTTGTTAACTTGTGTAACTTTGTGTGGATCTTTATTTCTTTGTTAACTTGTGTAACTTTGTGTGGATCTTTATTTCTTTGTTAATTTGTGTAACTTTGTACAGTAACTTTGTGCGGATCTTTATTTCTTTGTTAACTTGTGTAACTTTGTGTGGATCTTTATTTCTTTGTTAACCTGTGTAACTTCATGCGGATCTTTATTTCTTTGTTAACTTGTGTAGCTTTGTGTGGATCTTTATTTCTTTGTTAACTTGTGTAACTATGTGCTGATCTTTATTTCTTTGTTAATTTGTGTAACTTTGTGTGGATCTTTATTTCTTTGTTAACTTGTGTAACTTTGTGTGGATCTTTATTTCTTTGTTAAGTTGTGTAACTTTGTACAGTAACTTTGTGCGGATCTTTATTTCTTTGTTAATTTGTGTAACTTTGTACAGTAACTTTGTGTGGCTCTTTATTTCTTTGTTAATTTGTGTAACTTTGTGCGGTGTCTTTGTCTGGATCTTTATATCTTTGTTAATTTGTGTAACTTTGTGCAGATCTTTATTTCTTTGTTAATTTGTGTAACTTTGTGCGGATCTTTATTTATTTGTTAACTTGTGTAACTTTGTGTGGATCTTTATTTCTTTGTTAACTTGTGTAACTTTGTGCAGATCTTTATTTCTCAATTATCTTGTGTAACTTTGTGCATATCTTTATTTCTTTGTTAACTTGTGTAACTTTGTGCAGATCTTTATTTCTCAATTATCTTGTGTAACTTTGTGCAGATCTTTATTTCTCAATTATCTTGTGTAACTTTGTGCAGATCTTTATTTCTCAATTATCTTGTGTAACTTTGTGCAGATCTATATTTCTTTGTTAGCTTGTCTAACTTTGTGCGGATCTTTATTTCTTTGTTAATTTGTGTAACTTTGTACAGTAACTTTGTGTGGCTCTTTATTTCTTTGTTAATTTGTGTAACTTTGTGCGGTGTCTTTGTCTGGATCTTTATATCTTTGTTAATTTGTGTAACTTTGTGCAGATCTTTATTTCTTTGTTAATTTGTGTAACTTTGTGCGGATCTTTATTTATTTGTTAACTTGTGTAACTTTGTGCAGATCTTTATTTCTCAATTATCTTGTGTAACTTTGTGCATATCTTTATTTCTTTGTTAACTTGTGTAACTTTGTGCAGATCTTTATTTCTCAATTATCTTGTGTAACTTTGTGCAGATCTTTATTTCTCAATTATCTTGTGTAACTTTGTGCAGATCTTTATTTCTCAATTATCTTGTGTAACTTTGTGCAGATCTATATTTCTTTGTTAGCTTGTCTAACTTTGTGCGGATCTTTATTTCTTTGTTAATTTGTGTAACTTTGTACAGTAACTTTGTGTGGCTCTTTATTTCTTTGTTAATTTGTGTAACTTTGTGCGGTGTCTTTGTCTGGATCTTTATATCTTTGTTAATTTGTGTAACTTTGTGCAGATCTTTATTTCTTTGTTAATTTGTGTAACTTTGTGCGGATCTTTATTTATTTGTTAACTTGTGTAACTTTGTGTGGATCTTTATTTCTTTGTTAACTTGTGTAACTTTGTGCAGATCTTTATTTCTCAATTATCTTGTGTAACTTTGTGCATATCTTTATTTCTTTGTTAACTTGTGTAACTTTGTGCAGATCTTTATTTCTCAATTATCTTGTGTAACTTTGTGCAGATCTTTATTTCTCAATTATCTTGTGTAACTTTGTGCAGATCTTTATTTCTCAATTATCTTGTGTAACTTTGTGCAGATCTATATTTCTTTGTTAGCTTGTCTAACTTTGTGCGGATCTTTATTTCTTTGTTAATTTGTGTAACTTTGTACAGTAACTTTGTGTGGCTCTTTATTTCTTTGTTAATTTGTGTAACTTTGTGCGGTGTCTTTGTCTGGATCTTTATATCTTTGTTAATTTGTGTAACTTTGTGCAGATCTTTATTTCTTTGTTAATTTGTGTAACTTTGTGCGGATCTTTATTTATTTGTTAACTTGTGTAACTTTGTGCAGATCTTTATTTCTCAATTATCTTGTGTAACTTTGTGCATATCTTTATTTCTTTGTTAACTTGTGTAACTTTGTGCAGATCTTTATTTCTCAATTATCTTGTGTAACTTTGTGCAGATCTTTATTTCTCAATTATCTTGTGTAACTTTGTGCAGATCTTTATTTCTCAATTATCTTGTGTAACTTTGTGCAGATCTATATTTCTTTGTTAGCTTGTCTAACTTTGTGCGGATCTTTATTTCTTTGTTAATTTGTGTAACTTTGTACAGTAACTTTGTGCAGATCTTTATTTCTTTGTTAATTTGTGTAACTTTGTGCGGATCTTTATTTATTTGTTAACTTGTGTAACTTTGTGCAGATCTTTATTTCTCAATTATCTTGTGTAACTTTGTGCATATCTTTATTTCTTTGTTAACTTGTGTAACTTTGTGCAGATCTTTATTTCTCAATTATCTTGTGTAACTTTGTGCAGATCTTTATTTCTCAATTATCTTGTGTAACTTTGTGCAGATCTTTATTTCTCAATTATCTTGTGTAACTTTGTGCAGATCTATATTTCTTTGTTAGCTTGTCTAACTTTGTGCGGATCTTTATTTCTTTGTTAATTTGTGTAACTTTGTACAGTAACTTTGTGCGGATCTTTATTTCTTTGTTAACTTGTTAACTTTGTGCAAATTTTTATTTCTTTGTTAATTTTTTGTTAACTTTGTGCGGATCTTTATTTCTTTGTTAATTTTTTGTTAACTTTGTGCGGATCTTTATTTCTTTGTTAAATTGTGTAACTTTGTGCAGTAACTTTGTGCGGATCTTTATTCTCGGTTTATTTGTTGCGAGACAGGTCTTCTCAAGTTGACAATAGCAGCACAAGTCAGCAATGACGGCACGCCACAACCTACAAATGTGCTTTTAATCATTGTTGATGACCTGCGCACAACCCTTGGATGTTATGGCGAGCCCTTCCTTAAAACACCAAATATTGACAATCTAGCCAGTAAATCCATCTTGTTTGAGCAGGCCTACGTCCAGGTAATATAGTTGTTTACATGCATTTATTTCCGATGTTTGAGCATGCCTACGTTAGTAGTGATGAAAAGGGTTTTGAGCATGAATTTTTCGTTAAACGCATTTTTTTTGTCTATATAGAAAGTATACACGCAGAAAGACGGATCAGCATTCCTGCATCGTACCATGCAATCTATGGCACGATGCAATCTTGTTGTTGTTATGACCGGCCGTGACCTCGATGGGTGGTCAGGTCGGGTGACCGCTTATCTCGAGTGGTCGAGTGTGTTATTAATATCATCGTGTGCCAGGATAGCGGTTCTTGGGGGAAAGGGTGCCTTTATTGGTCGAGTGTGTGTTATTAGTATCATCATGTGCCAGGATAGCGGTTCTTGGGGGTAAAAGGTGGTGCCTTTATTGGTCGAGTGTGTGTTATTAGTATCATCATGTGCCAGGATAGCGGTTCTTGGGGGAAAAAGGGGGTGCCTTTATTGGTCGAGTGTGTGTTATTACTATCGTTAGCATCATGTGTGAGGTGGGTATTAGGCAACAGGAGGCGACATGTAAAAAAAAAAAATGCTGACAAAGCAATGACGTTGAAGGGGGCATTGTTAGGAAAAGGTAAATACGACTATCTCGCGGGCGACGCGGGTGGGGGAACGGAGCTGGTCGGCACAGGGTGTGTTATTGTAGTATCGCTAACATCATATACCAGGTGTTATTATAGCGATTTTTAGTGACACATCATCATCATGTGCCACCCTCAACAGCATCATCATCATGTGCCACCCTCAACATCATCATCATTTGCCACCCTCAACAGCATCATCAACATGTACCCTTCATGCCCTATCATCATCATGTGCCACCCTCAACAGCATCATCAACATGTACCCTTCATGTCCTATCATCATCATCATGCCACACAAAGTATCAAGCCGATTATTAATGTCTACATTTTTAGTCACACATCATCAGCATGTGCCACCCTCAACAGCATCATCATCATGTGCCACCCTCAACAGCATCATTATGCCACACAAAGACTCTCGCTATCCCTCACCCTCTCCATCGCTCTCTCTCTCTCTCGCTCCCTCTCCATCTCTGTCTCTTTCGCTCTCGCTATCTCTCTCCATCGCTGTCTCTATCTCTCGCTATATCTCTCCCTCTCCATCGCTCTCTCTCTCCCTCTCCAGCTCTGTCTCTTTCGTTCTCTCTCTCTCTCTCTCTCTCCCTTTCCATCTCTGTCTCTTTCGCTCTCGCTATCTCTCTCCATCGCTGTCTCTGTCTCTCGCTATATCTCTCTCTCCATCGCTCTCTCTCTCTCGCTCCCTCTCCAGCAATGTCTCTTTCGTTCTCTCTCTCTCTCTCTTTTCCATCTCTGTCTCTTTCGCTCTCGCTATCTCTCTCGCTATCTCTCACTCACCCTCTCCATCACTATCTCTTTCGCTCTCGCTCGTTCTCTCTCTCCCTCTCCATCTCTGTCTCTCTCGCTATTTCTCTCTCTCTCGCCCTTTCCACCTCTGTCTCTTTCGCTATCTCTCTCTCTTTCTCCCTCCCTCTCCATCGCTGTCTCTTTCGCTCTCGCTATCTCTCTCCTTCGCTGTCTCTATCTCTCGCTATCTCTTTCCCTCTCCATTGCTCTCTCTCTCGCTCCCTCTCCAGCTCTGTCTCTTTCGGTCTCGCTATCTCTCTCTCTCGCCCTTTCCATCTCTGTCTCTCGCTATCTCTCTCCCTCTCCATCGCTCTCTCTCTCGCTCCCTCTCCAGCTCTGTCTCTTTCGCTCTCACTATCTCTCTCGCTATCTCTCTCGGTATCTCTCCCTCTCCATTGCTGTCTCCTCTCGCTCATTCTCTCTCGGTCTCTCTCCCTCGCCATCTCTGTCGCTCTCGCTATCTCTCTCCCTCTCCATCGTGTTCTCTCTCCCCCTCTCCATCTTTCTCGCCTATCCTCTCTTAGACGTCTAACCTATCAGGCCACCCTCCCTCCTCTCCCTTTATCTCTCCCACATCGTTCCGCCCTCCCGTTATTTTTTTAGCGTCCCTCCTATTGTAACACTTGATTATCCTCACCCTTTATGCCTAGCACCTCGCCTTTCTTCTCCTAGACTTCTCTGTATCTCTCTCTCGCTCTCTGTCACTCTCTCTCTCTCTCGCTCTCTCTCTTCTAACCCCTACTAGACTTCTTTCCTACCATTCGTACTTTATACACATCACCACCAAAAATTTACTTAAAAATCACTTTTGAAATTGTTACCCCCTTACCATTTTTGTGGGATACGCCCCTGAAATCGATTAAAAAAAAATTGAAATTTAACCTCAAGGCATACCTCAAACATAATATTTGACATCTCTACATATCAAATTCCAACAAAAAATCAACAAAAAACTAGTAGTGAGGAAAAGGGTTTTGAGCCTCATGGTGACAAAAATCGTACCTTGGAATGCATCGTGCGATGCAGGTAATATAGTTGTTTACACCCATCTACTCACGATGTTTGAGCCATTTAGCTGAACCTCTACAGTACTCGATCTAACATGTTTTCTTCTGCTGCTGTGCTTCCCTCTAGATGTTGATCAAAGAAAGCTCTAGTAAACACGAGACAGTTCGTGACATACAACTTGTCCTGGTGATGCTACACGAGTCTTCTCTGCTCTTCCTATGCTGGACATGATTGTAGCATATGTTCAGTAGTCATTTTGTCTGCGTTAGTCACGTTTATCAAAGGTTCCCATCTTTGAAGCGTTGAAAAGATGAAATACAGTCCGTTGTGACCTGTTCGGAGTCCAACAAATTGTACTTGATCTTTTCTATGGAGCTGGTAGTTGGCATCATTGTTCTATGGATCTGGTAGTTGACATCATTGTTCAATGGAGCTGGCAGTTGGCATCATTGTTCTATGGATCTGGTAGTTGGCATCATTGTTCTATGGAACTGGTAGTTGGCATCATTGTTCTATGGATCTGGTAGTTGACATCATTGTTCTATGGATCTGGTAGTTGACATCATTATTCTATGGATCTGGTAGTTGACATCATTGTTCTATGGATCTGGTAGTTGACATCATTGTTCTATGGATCTGGTAGTTGACATCATTGTTCAATGGAGCTGGCTGTTGGCATCATTGTTCTATGGATCTGGTAGTTGGTATCATTGTTCTATGGAACTGGTAGTTGGCATCATTGTTCTATGGATCTGGTAGTTGACATCATTGTTCTTTGGATCTGGCAGTTGGCATCATTGTTCTATGGATCTGGTAGTTGACATCATTGTTCTATGGAGCTGGTAGTTGGCATCATTGTTCTATGGATCTGGTAGTTGACATCATTGTTCTATGGAACTGGTAGTTGGTATCATTGTTCTATGGATCTGGTAGTTGGCATCATTGTTCTATGGATCTGGCATTTGGCATCATTGTTCTATGGATCTGGTAGTTGGCATCATTGTTCTATGGAACTAGTAGTTGGCATCATTGTTCTATGGATCTGGTAGTTGACATCATTGTTCAATGGAGCTGGCAGTTGGCATCATTGTTCTATGGATCTGGTAGTTGGCATCATTGTTCTATGGAACTGGTAGTTGGTATCATTGTTCTATGGATCTGGTAGTTGACATCATTGTTCTATGGATCTGGTAGTTGACATCATTATTCTATGGATCTGGTAGTTGATATCAATGTTCTATGGATCTGGTAGTTGACATCATTGTTCTGTGGATCTGGTAGTTGACATCATTGTTCTATGGATCTGGTAGTTGGTATCATTGTTCTATGGATCTGGTAGTTTACATCATTGTTCTATGGAGCTGGTAGTTAACATTATTTTTCTGTTGATATGGTAGCTGACATTATTTTTCTGATGATATGGTAGTTGACATCATTGTTCTATGGAGCTGGTAGTTGACATCATTTTTCTGCTGATATGGTAGTTGACATCATTGTTCTATTGATCTGGTAGTTGACATCATTGTTCTATGGAGCTGGTAGTTGACATCATTTTTCTGTAGATATGGTAGTTGACATCATTTTTCGAACAAAACTGGTGCTTTTATTCCATTGTTCATGGCTCCTCTTAAGTTCTAGTTACATCTGACTGGTATAGTAAACATGAATATGATTCTTGAACGTACATTAAAGCTTTGTAGAAGAAATGAGTGCGTAGATAATTGCAGTGAAAATATTTGACATTCTGTAACATTAAGTAATAAAGGTCAAGTACGAGACTTGAATCGGTGTCTTAGCACGCGAGTTTTCACACATATGTGTTCGGCTGCCTATCCATAAGTGTTCGGAGACTTCTGGATACTGCCGCTTCAAGCATCGAGATTCACGATGCAAGGCGGCATTCCTCACCTTCCCAGCTTAATACCCTGGTACCATTTTCTGCCAGCGGCTGGGTCGACCGCGGGGGTATTTTTTTTTTCTAACCACGACTACAATTCACACTGCTTCCAGCGAGAATCGAACACGGGTTGTCCGAAAGTCGGTAGCCCAGTCGGGTGGTTTCCCAACTAGCCTACCGAGCCCTCCCTTTCTCCCCCCCCCCCTTCCGCCCCTTAAACTAATACATTTGACAACATGACATTAAAAAAAAAAAAGTTGTAGTCTCTACTTGACCTGCGCAATATCAATAAAAATAAACTTAACGGAACTAAAGATTACACTTTTTCTCGGTGCTTCTTAAATGAACCACTTCTGTGAAAATATTGTTCTTGAAAATAGGTACATGTGCAGCGCGAGAGTATCGTATCCAATGCTGCAACCTGACTTTAACAAACAAGCAATGATTAGTAAATAGGTACCCTCACTGACGCAGATGCTCACATGCTTTGTTCTCAAATCTCAATTTTTGATGAAGACAAAGAGACTCCATGACTTCAAACGGGCACTGTACAACTACCACGTGCTAGAAGAACAAGAAGAGGGATGAATGTCCCTTTTTCATTCCATAATTATATTGTTATTCAGCTAGACGTGTATGTTTTCAAGTTCACTTTTATGAAAGATTTGAAATAGGTCAAGTAGAACTTCCTACGTTAGTTGTGAGGTCAAGTAGAGCTTCATACATTAGATGTGAAGTCAAGTAGAACTACTGCAAGGTCAGTATAAGATCAGGCTAAATGTCCTACATTAGATTTGACGTCAAGTAGAACTTCCTACATTCGATGTCAGGTCATGTGGAATGTCCTATATTAGATGTGAAGTCAAGTAGAACTACTGCAAGGTCAGTATAAGATCAGGATAAATGTCCTACATTAGATTTGAGGTCAAATATAATTTCCTACATTATATGTGAGGTCAGGTGAAATGTCCCATATTTGATATGAGATCAGGTGAAATGTCCTATATTAAATGTGAATGTTCCACATTAGAAGTGAGGACAAGATGAATGTCTTACATTAGATGTGCAGTCAAAGTGGAATGTCCTGCATTAGATGTTAGGTTATGTGGAATGATCTACATTAGATGTTAAGTTAGGTGGAATGTTCTACGTTAGATGTTATGTTAGATGGAATGTTCTACATTAGATGTTAGGTTAGGTGGAATGTTCTACATTAGATGTTAGGTTAGGTGGAATGTTCCACATTAGATGTTAGGTTAGGTGAAATGTTGCACATTAGATGTGAGGTCAGGTGGAATGCCTTGCTTTAGATGTGTGGTCAGGTGGAATGTCCTACATTAGAAGTTAGATCAGGTGGAATGTCCTACATTAGATGTGAGGTCAGGTTGAATGTACTACATTAGAAGTTAGGTCAGGTTGTATGTCCTACATTAGAAGTTAGGTCAGATGGAATGTCCTAAACTAGATGTGAGGTCAGGTGGAATGTCTTACTTTAGATGTGAGATCAGGCATAAAGTCTTACATTTTATGTGAAGTCAAGTGGAATGTCCTTTATTAGATGTGAGGTCAGGTAGAATGTTCTACATAAGTTGTTCTGTTAGGTGCAATGTCCAACATTAGACTTAAGACCAAGTGCAATGTCCTACATTAGATGTGAGGTCAAGTTGAATGTCATATTTCAGATGTGAGGTCAAGTTGAATGCCTTTCATCATATGTGAGATCAAGTTGAATGTCCTATTTTATATGCGAGGTCAAGTTGAATGTCCCATTATATATGTGAGGTCAAGTTGAATGCTCTAGATTACATGTGAGGTCAAGTTGAATGTCCTATTATATATGTTAGGTCAAGTTGAATGCTCTAGATTAGATGTGAGGTCAAGTTGAATGCTCTACATCAGATGTGAGGTCAAGTTGAATTCTCTACATTAGAAATAAGGTCAGATGGAATGTCCTACATTATATTGCGGTCAGGTGTAATGTCCTACATTAGATGTGAGGTTAGGTGAAATGTCCTACATTAGAAGTTAGGTCGGGTGAAATACCTTGCTTTAGATGTGAGGTCAGAAGAAATGTCCTACATTAGATGTGAGGTCAAGTGGAATGTCTTACATTAGAAGTTAGGTCAGGTAGAATGTCCTACATTAGAAGTTAGGTCAGATGGAATGTCTTACATTAGATAGGAGGTCAGGTGGAATGCCTTACTTTAGATGTGAGATCAGGCATAAAGTCTTACATTTGATGTGAAGTCAAGTGGAATGTCCTTTATTAGATGTGAGGTCAGGTAGAATGCCTTTATTCATATGTGAGGTCAAGTTGAATGTCCTATTTTATCTGTGAGGTCAAGTTGAATGCTCTGGATTAGATGTGAGGTCAAGTTGAATGCTCTACATCAGATGTGAGGTCAAGTTGAATTCTCTACATTAGAAATAAGGTCAGATTGAATGCCCTACATTATATTGAGGTCAGGTGGGATGTCCTTCAATAGATGTAAGGTCAAGTTGAATTCCCTACATTAAATGTGAGATCAGGTGGGTGCACTGTTTTTGATGTGAGGTCAATTTGAATGTCCTACATTAGATGTGAGGTCAATTTGAATGTCCTACATAAGATGCGAGGTCAATTTGAATGTCCTACATAAGATGTGAGGTAAAATTGAATGTCCTACATTAGATGTGAGGTCAAATTGAATGTCCTACATTAGATGTGAGGTCAAGTTGAATGTATTACATTAGATGCGAGGTCAAATTGAATGTCCTACATTAGATGGAAGGTCAAGTTGAATGTCTTACATTAGATGTGAGGAAAAATTGAATGTCCTACATTAGATGTGAGGTCAATTTGAATGTCCTACATTAGATGTGAGGTCAAATTGAATGTCCTACATTAGATGGAAGGTCAAGTTGAATGTCTTACATTAGATGTGAGGAAAAATTGAATGTCCTATATTAGATGTGAGGTCAAATTGAATGTCCTACATTAGATGGAAGGTAAAATTGAATGTCCTACATTAGATGTGAGGCCAAGTTGAATGCCCTGCATAGCATGTTTCTAATAAACTAACAAACTGATCAAGAATTATTCAAGTAACATGTCCTCTGATGGTCAGAGAATGTAATTACTGTCACTGAAAGTTGATGGTCTAGACTCACCTGCACTCACTCAGTCGCACGGTTCAGAACCCAAGATGGGCACATCCATAAACGAGAAACTTAGTGGTCGTATAAGAAGACCTATCAACCAACACAGAACTGGAGTCGTCAGTTGCTGGACACTGCGAGACTTGCTGTGGAGGGTATCTCAGCACCTATGAACATGTTTGGAGCGCAATGATGATGACCCACAAATAACTAAATAGTTAAATTACTATTTCTATTTAATAATTCTCTGAAATCTTACTTTTCATAGAAAGAAAAAGATAACTAATTATCATCGAGCAGAATCACTAGAAGCTTGTTTGTAGAGTATCATAGACAGTTGCAACTATCAACAGATTTGAGAATATAAAATCTTAGTCACAATCAAGTTTTAAAATGTTTTAAAAAAAACTATGATTGAGTGTTACAGATAAGTTTAAAAATATAGAAAAACTTTGAATCTTGAACAGGTTTTAAAATGTTGAAGAATACCTATAAGAGTTACAAACATGTTTTGTAGCCAAAGAATTATTGATGTACTAAAAAAAGTCACTAAAATAATTGTTTTTTTCTTTCTAGCAAGCTGTTTGTGGTCCAAGCCGAACATCATTCCTCACCAGCCGTAGACCAGACACAACCAGGTTGTATGATTTTTATTCGTTCTGGAGAGTACATGCAGGAAACTACACAACACTGCCTCAACATTTCAAAGAAAATGGTTACATCACACAAAATGTTGGCAAGGTTTTCCATCCTGGCAAGTCAGAATATTTTTAAAATGAATAAAACAGTGCATCTTTTTGTGCAGTGTACAATATTGATAAAGAATCACAGGTCATGAAGTTTGTATCATAAACACTATCACGAAGCTTTTATCATAGACAGCATCATGAAGCTTGTATCACAGACATCACAATCAAGCTTGTATCACAGACACCATCATGAAGCTTGTATCACAGACACCACCATGAAGCTTGTATCACAGAAACCACCATGAAGCTTGTATCACAGACACCACCCTCCATGTAGCTTGTATCACAGACACCACCATCAAGCTTGTATCACAGAAACCACCATGAAGCTTGTATCACAGACACCACCCTCCATGTAGCTTGTATCACAGACACCACCATGAAGCTTGTAAAACAGACACCACCTTGAAGCTTGTATCATAGACACCACCATGAAGCTTGCATCACAGACACCACAATGAAGTTTGTATCACAGACACCACAATGAAGCTTGGATCACAGACATCACCATGAAGCTTGTATCACAGACAACACCATGAATCTTGGATCACAGAC
This sequence comes from Megaustenia siamemsis, assembly GCA_032433765.1. NCBI lineage: Eukaryota > Metazoa > Mollusca > Gastropoda > Stylommatophora > Ariophantidae > Megaustenia > Megaustenia siamemsis. The sequence continues at coordinate 1,822,090 of JAVIAB010000001.1, forward strand.
ACCACCATGAAGCTTATATCATAGACACCACCATGAAGCTTGTATCACAGACACCACCATGAAGCTTATATCATAGACACCACCATGAAGCTTGTATCACAGATACCACCATGAAGCTTGTATCACAGACACCACCATGAAGCTTATATCATAGACACCACCATGAAGCTTATATAATAGACACCACCATGAAGCTTATATCATAGACACCACCATCAAGCTTGTATCACAGACACCACCATGAATCTTGGATCACAGACACCACCATGAAGCTTATATCATAGACACCACCATGAAGCTTGTATCACAGACACCACCATGAAGCTTATATCATAGACACCACCAATGAAGCTTGTATCACAGACACCACCATGAAGCTTATATCATAGACACCACCATGAAGCCTGCATCACAGACACCACCATCAATCTTGTATCACAGACACCACCATCAATCTTGTATCACAGACAGCATCATCAAGCTTGTATCATAGACACCACCATCAAGCTTATATCATAGACACCATCATTAAGCTAATATCATAAACACCATCATAAAGCTTTTATCATAGACACCCCCATCAATCTTGTATCATAGACACCATCATGAAGCTTTTATCATAGACACCATCACGAAGTTTGTGTCATAGACACCATTACGAAGCTTTTATCATAGACAGCATCATGAAGCTTGTATCACAGACATCACAATCAAGCTTGTATCACAGACACCATCATGAAGCTTGTATCACATACACCATCATGAAACTTGTATCATAGACACCATCATGAAGCTTTTATCATAGACACCATCACGAAGTTTGTGTCATAGACACCATCACGAAGCTTTTATCATAGACAGCATCATGAAGCTTGTATCACAGACATCACAATCAAGCTTGTATCACAGACACCATCATGAAGCTTGTATCACATACACCATCATGAAACTTGTATCATAGACACCATCATGAAGCTGGTATCATAGACAGCATTATGAAGCGTGTATCATAGACATCATCATGAAGCTTGTATCATAGACACCATCATGAAGCTTGTATCATAGACAACATCATTAGGCTTGTATCATAGACACCACCATGAAGCTTGTATCATAGACATCATCATGAAGCTGGTATCATAGACATCATCATGAAGCTTTTATCTTAGACAGCATCATGAAGCTTTTATCCTAAACACCATCATGAAGCTTGTATCATAGACATCATCATGAAGCTTGTATCATAGACACCATCATGAAGCTTGTATCATAGACAGCATCATTAAGCATGTATCATAGACACAACCATGAAGCTTGTATCATAGACACCATCATGAAGCTGGTATCATAGACATCATCATGAAGCTTGTATCATAGACATCATCATGAAGCTTGTATCATAGACACCATCATGAAGCTTGTTTCATAAACATCATCATGAAGCTTGTATCATAGACATCATCATGAAGCTTGTATCATAGACAGCACCATGAAGCTTGTATCATAGACATCATCATGAAGCTTGTATCATAGACAGCATCATGAAGCTTGTATCATAGACATCATCATGAAGCTTGTATCATAGACATCATCATGAAGCTTGTATCATAGACAGCATCATGAAACTTGTATCATAGACATCATCATGAAGCTTGTATCATAGACACCACCATGAAGCTTGTATCATAGACACCACCATGAAGCTGGTATCATAGAGAGCATCATGATGCTTTTATACTAGACACCGCCATGAAGCTTGTATCATAGACACCATCATGAAGCTGGTATCATAGACAGCACCATCTTAAAGCTGGTATCATAGACAGCCCCATCAAGCTTGTATCACAGACACCACCATCTAGCTTGTGTCACAGACACCACCATGAAGCTTGTATCACAGACACCGCATGAAGCTTGTATCACAGACACCACTGTGGGGACCATGTAACGTGGTAGAAGAGATGTGTTTTGCTAAATGTAACAAGAAAGTTGTGCAAACAAAGTGTTTACTTTTTTGTAAAAATGGAATAAGAGCAAGTGTGTATTTTGTTTGTACAGTTTTAGGTTAACTCTGGAAGAATTATTTGGCTGGTTCCAGCAAAGTTATCTGACATGAAACTGTGAACTACCTAATGTCATAATTTTTATAAAACATGTGTTCATAATTAGGAGTCATAAATTAAATGCATTAAGTGTGTAAGTAATTAATAAATGCATTAAGTGTGTAAGTAATTAATAAATGCATTAAGTGTGTAAGTAATTAATAAATGCATATAAGTGTGTAAGTATTTAATAATGTATATAAGTGTGTAAGTAATTAATAAATGCATATAAGTGTGTAAGTAATTAATAAATGCATGTAAGTAATTAATATATGCGTATAAGTGTGTAAGTAATTAATATGCATTTAAGTGTGTAAGTAATTAATAAATGCATTTAAGTGTGTAAATAATTAATAAATGCATATAAGTGTGTAAGTAATTAATAAATGCTTATAAGTGTGTAAGTAATTAATAAATACATATAAGTGTGTAAGTAATTAATCATAGACATCATCATGAAGCTTGTATCACAGTAGGACAAGATAACGCAGGAGTGGAACATGTGATGGGGAGAGAAGGCTGTAATACAACAAGTCAGAATGGAGAAAGATTAATAGAATTATGTTTAATAGAAAATTTAGTTATAGGTGGGACATTATTTCCACACAAAAATATTCACAAAACAACATGGATATCTCCTGATGATAGAACCTCAAATCAAATTGACCACCTATGTATTAAACAACAATTCAGATCATCATTAATAGATGTAAGAGCTTACAGAGGTGCTGATGTTAATAGTGACCACAACTTGTGCATTGGGAAAATAAGATTAAAATTTAGAAACCAACAGAAGAGGTCAATTACACATAAAATTGATAGTCATAAACTGAAAGATGAAGCCATAAAGGAAAAGTTTAACATAGAGCTAAGTAATTGTTATTCAGCACTCGGTGAAATAGACTTAGATATCAATGAAATGTGGGACTCACAGAGCAAAATACTAATGACAGCAGCAGAAGCAAGTGCCGGACTGAAGAAAATGGAAAAACGAGCTTGGATCTCAGACACCACATGGAAATACATCAAAGAAAGAAGAGAAGCGAAGAGAGCCATGACTAATGTAAAGACAGATCTTGGAAAGGTTCTGGCAAAAGCAACATACAAAGAATTAGACAACAAAGTGAAAAGTTCGGCAAGAAGAGATACAAGAGCTTATATAGACAACTTGGCAGAGAAAGCAGAGACAGCTGCAATTACAGGAGACAGCAGAACTCTCTATACTGTACAAAAGATGCTGACAAACACCTATACATCCAGTGGAACACCAATTCTAGACAAATCTGGATTAATGCTAACAACAAGCGCAGACATAAAAGCCCGTTGGGCGGAACACTTCAAAGAAATTCTTAACCGTCCACTACCTCACAGTTTAATAGATTTTGAAGCTGAAACACCAGCAGCAGAATTAGATGTAAATTTAGATGACTTCACCTTGAGTGAAATAGAAACCACCTTAAAGCTAATGACCAATAACAAGGCTGCTGGAGAGGATAAGTTAACAGCTGAGATCCTCAAGGCAATTGATAGCCATAATTTAATACATCTCCAAAAAATGTTCAACATCATTTGGAAAACAGAGAAGACGCCTCATAAATGGAAAAAAGGAATCATTGTTAAGATCCCAAAAAAGGGCAATCTTAGAGATTGTAACAACTGGAGAGGCGTGACACTTTTGTCAGTTGCCTCAAAGTTATTCTGTAAAATCATCCTAAATAGAATAAAGGATTCAATAGATACAGTAATGCGTGAAGAACAGGCTGGGTTTAGAAAAGGGAGAAGCTGTCTTGACCACATTTTTACTCTACGACTTATATTGGAGAAACACATTGAAAAGCAAAAACCTTTTGTACTTAACTTCATCGACTTCAAAAAAGCATTTGATAGTATTCATAGAGATTCTTTGTGGAAAATTCTGAAGCAATATGGTTTACCATCAAAAATCATAAATATTATCAAAGACATGTATGACGGTTACACATGTGCAGTTCGAACAGAGGAAGGACTGAGCGAATGTTTCCCAATAGAAACTGGGGTTAAACAAGGATGTATTTTATCGCCCTTGTTATTTGGAATTGTTATGGACTTCATAATGAAGAAATGCTGCACTGGTAATAAAGGCATCGAATGGATACAAGGAGACCATTTGGAGGACCTCGACTTTGCTGATGACATAGTTCTCATCAGCAGTCAGATAAAAACGATGCAGGAAAACACAAATGAACTATCATCAATAGCCAGCAAAATTGGGCTTGAGGTCAATCATGAAAAGACTAAAGTCATGAAAAGTTTAATTCCAACAAGTGACAAAATATACATGGAAAACAAACCAGTAGAAGAGATCGATCACTTTATCTATCTTGGAAGTCATATTGATCGAGAAGGGGATACGAGCAAAGAAATTAGAATCAGACTGGCTAAAGCGGCAATGTCTTTCAGAAGCCTTGAAAAGTTGTGGAAATCAAAACTCATTAGCACAAACACAAAACTTAGGCTATTCAAATCAAATGTACTATCAACCCTTACGTATGCGTGTGAAAGCTGGAAAACAACAAGAGATATAGAAACAAAGTTGAACGCATTCGAAAATAAATGTCTAAGGAAAATACTTGGTATAGAATGGAACGAATTCAAAACAAACGAGGAAATTAGAGAAATCGCCAATCAACCACTAATATCTTCAGTAATAAAGAAAAGACGATGGTCATACGTTGGACATGTGATGAGAAGAGATAATAATCGAATAGCAAAGCAAGCCCTCATATGGGAAACAACAGGTAAAAGAAAAAGAGGAAGACCCAGGGAGACACTGAGAAGAACATTGATGAGAGAGGCAAGAGCAGCAGGAATCGGCTCCCTCAATGAGATAGAACTGCTTGCACAGAACAGAGACAGATGGCGAGATTTGATAAAATATCTTTAAAAGAAAACTGCTAGAACAAAAATTCATATAGGAGAAGGTGTATCTTGGTCTACGCCCTATGGGCCGGTTACGGCTCGAAAGGTCAATAGATAGAAGTAATTAATAAATACATATAAGTGTGTAAGTAATTAATAAATGCATATAAGTGTGTAAGTAATTAATAAATGCATATAAGTGTGTAAGTAATTAATAAATGCTTATAAGTGTGTAAGTAATTAATAAATGCATGTAATGTAAGTGTGTAAATAATTAATAAATGTATCAACATCATCGAGTGCCTTCTCCACATCGAAGGTTGGCTACCTTGAAGCGCCGTTCTGCTCTTTCTCTTGCTTTGATGGTGCAGTTTGTTATAGGCTTACTTGTCCATCTTTTGATGTTACTCGTCCATGTTAGTCTTGGTCTGCCTCTTCCTCTTTTACCTTGTATTTTCTCCTCTAGGATTACTTTTAGTAGGCTGTTGTGTCTTTTAACATGGCCCCAAAAATCGCATTTGTCTGATTGTGCTTAGTAGTTCTCTTTTCATTTTTAGTTGTTTTAGGACTTTGTCATTTGTTTTCTTTTCCTTCCATCCAACTCTACCTATTCTTCTATATTTCCACATTTCAAAGGCTTCAATTCTCTGTTCTGTTTCCTTGTCTAATGTCCATATTTCTGCACCATATAGGAATATTGAGAAGATGTAACATTTTGCTATTCTTAGTTTCAGCCCTGGTGTTATTTGTTTTGATGTTAGTATGTTCTTCATGACATTAAAATTACTTTTTGCCCTTCCTATTCTTTTGTTTATTTCAGTTGTACATTTTCCATCACTGGTTATAGTATGTCCAAGGTAGTTGTAGTTCTGAACTGTCTCCAGGTCTATTCCTTCAATTTTGATATCCACTTGTGGGTTTTGAGTATCTTCTTTGTTTATGATCATAGTTTTAGTCTTTTTGATATTCATATCTAGTCCATATTTTTTGCTTGTCGTGTTTATTTCATTAAGTAATTGTTGTAGATCTTTAGGATTTTCTGCTAGTAGTACAGCATCATCATCATATCTTAGGTTATTGATTATCTTTCCATTAATTTGTAGACCTGGCATCTCTATGATGTTTTTAAAGATTTGCTCAGTGTATATAGATTGAACAAGTTTGGTGATAGGATGCACCCCTGTCTTACTCCTCTTTTTATATTTTTATATCAATGGGTGTAGAGTTCTCTTTATTATATTTTATTATTGCTGTTTGCTCCCAGTATAGATTACATATTAGTCGTATGTCCCTGTCATCTAGATGTATCTCTTTTAGGCATTCTATAAGTTGTTTGTGGTGTACTCTATCAAAAGCTTTGGTGTAGTCTATGAAGCAGGCAAATATATTTTTGTTTACTTCTGTGTATTTTTCGATTAATGTTCTCATGCAGAATATGGCTTCTTTTGTCCCGCTATTTTTCCTAAATCCAAATTGCTGCTCATCTAATTCAGTATTGATTTTATTCTGAATTCTTCCTTGTATAACTTTTAACAAGATTTTTGTAACATGGCTCATTAGGCTTATTGTTCTAAAGTCACTGCATTCAACTGCACCCTTCTTTTTAGGCAATGCAATGAAAATTGATGTTTTTAGTTCATTTCGTATGTATCCTGTGTGGTATATGTCGTTGCATATGTCTGTAATCACTTCAATGCCAAAATCCTCTAGTGCCTGTATCACCTCTATCTGTATGCTGTCAGGTCCTGCTGCTTTTACCTTTTTCATTGTTTGTATAGCTTTTCCACCGCAGATTTTAAGATTTCATAGCCTGATGTACATTTTATAACTGGTTTCTTGTCCTTGGATCTTGAAATAGTTATGTTATATATTCCTGCCATCTATCTATAATATCCTTATTGTCTGTTAGCATTTTTCCTTTTTTGTCTGCGATGCATCCACCTTCTGTGGCATTTTTATTTTTATTAGTCATTCTCTTTATTTCTGTGTGCATTCCTCTTAAGTCTTGTTTGCTTTCCATAGTTTCTATTTCTATATATTTTTGGCTGAGCCAGTCTTCTTTTGTCTTTTTGCACATTTTGTGTATCTCATTATCTATTTTATTGTATTAGGCAGTGTTCTTCGCTTGTCTCCTTTCTTCCATTTTATCTAAGATGGTGTTAGTTATCCATTTTTGTTTTTTGTTCTTTTCTCTTTTGGGTAAGGTGTCGCAGGTTTCTTGTATGCTTTTCTTTATGCGTTGTCATTTGGTTGTTACTTTTTCATCAGGATTGTCTCTTCTGTATTGTTCAATTCCTTCTTCTAGCAGCTTCTGGTATGTGTTCTTTACGTGTATTGTATATACAAATAAATGTATATAAGTGTGTAAATAATTAATAAATGTATATAAGTGTGTAAATAATTAATAAATGTATATAAGTGTGTAAATAATTAATAAATGTATATAAGTGTGTAAATAATTAATAAATGTATATAAGTGTGTAAATAATTAATAAATGTATATAAGTGTGTAAATAATTAATAAATGTATATAAGTGTGTAAATAATTAAAAAATGTATATAAGTATGTAGATAATAAATAAATGTAAATCAAACTAAAGGGAGACAAATGAAATAATGTTAAGAGCTAAAAACCACCTTTGGACCTACATTAAATGTCATATATTCAGACATCAGAAACTGGGTCCAAGCTCACAAAGTTAATGCTGCTACTAAATCTCTGCAGGAATCGCCAGTAACTACACTGACGACGCTTACTATAGTTGGACCAACACACCCTACCATCCCCCTACACAAGCTTATAAAGATGCAAAGGTACTTAACTCATGTTTACAACTATTACACTTGTCTAATTCAGTCATTTCATCATCATCATGTGCTGTCACCAGGATAAAACCCCCATGTCTATCTCTTGATGTTATCAGCTCACTTTAGTCATTATCAGTAAGCCATTTATCAATGATATAATTCTGCTTCAAATATTTCACTCTCCAGTTGGTTCATTTGGTTTTCTTTTCTTTGTTTAATATTTTGAACTTGTCACACTTTACTTTGTTACCAAAAATAATTGGTTTCTTTGTTTAATATTTTGAACTTGTAACACTTTACTTTGTCACCAAAAATAATTGGTTTCTTTGTTTAATATTTTGAACTTGTAACACTTGACTTTGTTTAATATTTTGAACTTGTAACACTTGACTTTGTTACCAAAAATAATTGGTTTCATTTGAACCACTAAAAGTCTAGTTATTATCTAGTCTTCTTCTTCTTTGTTCATACACTAGATGATGAAGAGATTGTGTGTCTCGTTACAGAGAAGTGTAACAAGAGAGATTGTATGTCTATTTACAGAGAAGTGTAACAATAGAGATTGTATGTCTATTTACAGAGAGATGTAACAATTGAGAGATTGTATGTCTATTTACAGAGAAGTGTAACAATAGAGAGATTGTGTGTTTATTTATAAAGTGATGTAGCAATAGAGAGATTGTGTGTTTATTTATAAAGTGATGTAGCAATAGAGAGATTGTGAGTCTATCTACAGAGAGATGTTACAATAGAGAGATTGTATATTTCTTTCCAGAGAGATGTAACAATAAAGAGATTGCTTGCCTATTTACAGAGAGATGTAATAATAGAAAGAGTGTGTGTCTATCTACAGAGAGATGTTACAATAGAGAGATTGTGTGTATATTTAAGAGAGATGTAACAATAGAGAGATTGTGTGTATATTTACAGGCAGATGTAACAATGGAAAGATTGTGTGTCTATTTACAGAGAGATATAACAATGGAAAGATTGTGTGTCTATTTACAGAGAGATATAACAATGGAAAGATTGTATGTCTATTTACAGAGATATATAACAATAGAGAGATTGTATGTCTCTTTAAGAAAGATGTAATGATAGAGAGATTGTATGTCTCTTTAAGAAAGATGTAATGATAGAGAGATTGTATGTCTCTTTAAGAGAGATGTAATGATAGAGAGATTGTATGTCTCTTTAAGAGAGATGTAATGATAGAGAGATTGTATGTCTCTTTAAGAGAGATGTAATGATAGAGAGATTGTATGTCTCTTTAAGAGAGATGTAATGATAGAGAGATTGTATGTCTCTTTAAGAGAGATGTAATGATAGAGAGATTGTATGTCTCTTTAAGAGAGATGTAATGATAGAGAGATTGTATGTCTCTTTAAGAGAGATGTAATGATAGAGAGATTGTATGTCTCTTTAAGAGAGATGTAATGATATAGAGATTGTATGTCTCTTTAAGAGAGATGTAATGATAGAGAGATTGTATGTCTCTTTAAGAGAGATGTAACTATAGAGAGATTGTATGTCTATTTACAGAGATATGTAATAATAGAGAGATTGTATGTCTTTTTAAGAGAGATGTAATGATAGAGAGATTGTATGTCTCTTTAAGAGAAATGTAACAATAAAGAGATTGTGTGCCTATTTACAGAGAGATGTAACAATAAAGAGATTGTGTGCCTATTTACAGAGAGATGTAACAATAAAGAGATTGTGTGTCTATTTACAGAGAGATGTAACAATAAAGAGATTGTGTGCCTATTTACAGAGAGATGTAACTATAAAGAGATTGTATGTCTCTTTCAGAGAGATGTAACAGTAAAGAGATTGTGTCTATTTACAGAGAGATAGTGTGTCTATTTACAGAGAGATTGAGTGCCTATTTACAGAGAGATCGCGTGCCTATTTACAGAGAGATTGAGTGCCTATTTACAGAGAGATTGTGTGTCAATTTACAGAGAGATGTATTATTTGCTTTAACTTCGTGGCATGATCTACTGGCTACTGAGATAGCCTCCTCTTCTTGATTCCCCACTCCGACGGCCTTCAAGCTCTTCAGTTTTTCCTGGACCGTAGGATCCAACCCTCCATCGCCACTGGCGTCCTCCTCCGTCTAGCAGAATTAGTCTTGAACCTCAACTCTTTCGAGTTCAATGGCAATTTCTTCACCCAGATCAGCGGTGTGGCGATTGGCACTAAAATGGGCCCTAGCTATGCTTGTCTCTTCATGGGTTACCTTGAGCACCAAATCATCCATACCTACCAGGGCCCTCTTCCCCTCATGTATCGTAGGTACATTGATGACTGCATTAGTCTGTCTGACCTTCCAGAAGATGAGATCTCCCGTTTCATCGAATATGTCGGACATTTCCACCCCTCTATCCACATCACCTTCCACATCTCCACCTCCTCCGTATCTTTCCTGGACATCCTAGTCTCCTTGGGCACCTCTCATCTTCTCACCTCGGTCTTCTACAAGGCCACTGACTCCCATAGTTTCCTCCGCTACGACTCCTCTCATCCTACATCCTGCAAGAACTCTCTTCCCTATTCCCAGCTTCTCAGACTTCGTCGCCTTTGCCAAGACGACGAAGATTTCCTTCACAATGCCCACCTTATGCTTGATTTCTTCCGCCGACGTCTCTATCCTGAATCAGCTCTCCTCCCTGCCCTGCGTCGAGTTCTCCACACTTCACGTCAGTCTGCTCTTACCCCCTCTACTCATCCCCCCTCTGATAGAGTAGTGCTCGCTCTCACCCATCACCCTCACCACTACGCCGCTATTAGGACCATCCACCGCTACCTCCCTATTCTTCGATCTGACCCTACTACTCGTCTGCTCTTCCCTGACCCACCACTAGTGGCCTTTAGACGTGACCGGAACCTCCGAGACTTTCTTGTCAGGGGCCGTCTTCCTGCTGACCACTTCAGCCATCGAGGCACTATCCGCTGCAACCGGAGAGTAAAACTTGTGACCACGTTCTCCAGACCGACACTGTCCTCTTCCCTAATGGTCCTTTCGAGATCAGAGAGGGATTCACTTGCACATCGCGGAACATCATTTATGCCATCATCTGTAAGCGATGCAAGTTGACCTACATCGGTCAGTCTGGTCGCAGAATCGGCGATAGGTGCCGTGAACACTTGAATGACATCACCCAAGAAGCGGACACTCCTGTAGCAGCCCACTTTAACTCGAGGGGCCATCGAGGTAAGACTTATGTCTTGGTAACTGGCCTAATATCATGCTCCTCTGATCACCACAGTCGGCTCACTCTGGAGCACCGTCTGATCGCTCGTTGGGGCTGCCTCACCCCTCGTGGCATCAATGTATCCCTGTCCCTCTGAGGACCCTCCGGCCTCCGACTCCACCCTCCCACCTATGGACCTCTCTTCCTATTTCTCTTCTTGGGTCCTCTACTCGTCCATCCCTGCTTTTCATATCCTCTTTGAGTAACCCCCATCTTGCCTTCTTCCTCCTAAACCCCCCTCTCCCTACACCTTTTTCTCTTCTGACTATCTTCATGTCCTTTACCTCTTTATCACTATATCACCTCTCCACCTGGACTGTACGTACGATCTCTCTGCCCACCTCTATTGTCCCTCGTCCTTCCTACCACCCCTCTGCTGATCTACTCCTAGCTCACCCCTCTCCTCTCTATTAACTTGTAGTCACTACTCATCTATACCTACTATTCCAGTATCCCCCTTATCCTGATGCCCACTTTCATTCCCCCCTTTGTTCTATCATTTCCCTACTTCTTTACCTCCTATGGTTCATACCTCTTGCACACCATCCCCTATTGCTCCACTTCTTCCAGACTTTCTCTTTTTCCATTCACTTCTGACCTACCGCCTCTCCCCCTATCCAGTTTTCACATACCTGCTTCTTATCCCTCCTCTCCATACCTCCTCCTCCAATACTTCCCTACCTCCCGATAGACTAACTTCCTCCGGACCACCCCTCTATCGCCCTTCTCATTATACCGGCTTTATTATTCTTCCTCACCGTATCTCTTCCTCCAGTATCCAATCCTTCCTTTCGTTGACCTACCTCTCAACTCGTTCAGTTCGAGGCCATCCATTCTGTAGAGTCCATCTCTCTCACCCACTGCCTAGTTTACTACTTTGTCGTGTCATTCTATTTCTTTCTCTTAACCTCTCGCGTGATCTCTCACTTCGTTTGTTGAGTGATTTATATGTATTGCTTGTTGTGTCCCAGGAGTATCCTCGTCTATGCCCCCTTTCCCCCCCCCCTTTTTGGTTTTCCCGATATTTGATCCTTTTTGCCCTCTTTACTGACCTGTCTTTGTCACGTGTTGCTTTCTATACACGTTCTCTGCGCTTTTAGTCATTTAGTCATTCCGACTGGTTTCAGCACGGATTACAGTTTTCCTGCTCCCTGCTCTGAGCTCAGCTAAGTACAATTTATTATACATTTTTCTCTCTCTTTTTCTATGTTATATATTTTGACGCCCATCATACCTCTCATCATGTAAAATTCATTTCTCTCTTTTCTTATTTTTGCATCCTACTTTCCTCGCCCTCCACTTTATCATCTAACATGTAGTAATTGTGCTTCACCGCTTGTTGTCGTTGTCCCTGTATTCTGAAGAAGGCCACAGGCCGAAACGTCAGTATTGTGTTGTGTTCTTTATTTGTAAAGCTGTCACCATACCTTGGAGTGTTTAGCACACCCCACCATTGGCTCCTTGCTACCAGCTTTACCGCAGCATTGCAATTATTTGCCTGTTCCCTACTCAATTGATATCGCTGCTACTTTATGTTTGTTTAACGTCATTCATCTCTGTGTACTTTAGTTAGAACTATTTCCACTCCGTTCTTTCACCTACCTATTCTATCTCTCGTCAGTCTCTCCTCGCCTTCATTTCTGTGTACTTTAGTTAGAACCATTTCCACTCCGTTCTTTCACCTACCTATTCTATCTCTCGTCAGTCTCTCCTCGCCTTCACTTCTGGGTGCTTCCTTACCCTCCCCTCTTGCACTTTGCTCCTCATACTTTCTATTCACTACCTTCCCTCTTTCTATTATTGGCTTCTCTATACCTTCACGTATCCTACCTATCTTCATCTAGTTGGTTTATCTCTCATTTCTCTTCTCGATCTTCTCTCATCTCCTCACTATGCCCTCCCTCAAACATCTATCTCATTCTATCCGTCACTCCATCATCGCCTCCTTCTCCACTCTACCCCCCGAACTCTCTAACATCTCTAAGGACTTTGCCTTCACTACTTTCAAGAAAACTAGATTTACCTGTCACCTGAATTTCTTGAACAACTGCCTCCATCGTAAATTTCTCCCGTGTGGGTTCCGATCTCACTTCTCACCTCAAGTCGGTCAACCCTACCTCTCTAACTATCTTCGCCGCCAACTGCAGAACCTTGAACTCCAGCATGGCCTGAAACGTGTTCGTCTTGTCGCTTCTAGCCACTCTCGTCTTATATCCCACCTCAACAACCGCCTACAACACCTCCTATCCCAACTCCATCTACTCACCTCTAACTTTCCTGGGACTCTTCGCTTCATCCGCCATACCATCCACCACCACAACCGATCTGTGTATGACTTTTTATCCTCTCAGCACAAACGTAAACTCTTGAACCTCCGTCCTCCTCCTCCTCCTCCTCCCTCACCTCCTCCTCTCCCCAATGCCTCTGACTCTAGCTCCCTTGTCACTTGTATTCCCCCTGATTTGCCCCTTTCCGACCATGAGCGCTCTCTTCTCAGCAAGGGTCTTAAGTTTGTCCCCCTTCGCCCTTTGAGTGACTCATTCTCTCTCTTACGGGACATTCAGGAGTATCACAGACGACTACGACTCAAACTCTATTACTTTAATCATCCGAACTCTTCCTCTCAACCTCCTCCTACAGACGAATTTGCCCGCTTTTCCTCCCGTAAATCTGACTGGACTCCCCGCTCGGGCGAATCACAGGCTTTGGACCAGTTCATTAACAGTACCTACCGGGATATTAAGGCACTTCGTCCCCATAGACTTCGACGCTCTAATCTTAGTAGTGAAGAGTACCAAGCCCTCCAGGATCTTCGCCGACGTGATGATATTGTCATCAAGCCGGCTGACAAGGGCGGCTCTGTGGTGGTATGGAGGAAAGACCTTTATATCCGGGAAGGGGATAAACAATTATCCGACTCGACTTTCTACCTCCCCACCCCCGACGACACTACTGTCTCTAATAACGCCGTGGTGCGTCGTACGATCCTCCGTTTCATTCAGGATGGATTACTTCCCTCTAGCTCCTCCCGCATGATCCTTCCTGACCACTGCTTGGGCAGACCCTCTTTCTATATGCTGCCTAAAATACATAAACCTGACTCTCCTGGGCGTCCTATTGTCTCTTCCATCTCATGTCCTACTGTTCTCATTTCTGACTTCCTCGACAGTGTCTTTCAACCCATAGTTATGGGCCTCCCTTCGTATGTCAAAGACACTAACGACGCCCTTAACATCTTTTCCTCTATCACCCTCCTTCCTGATCGTCACTACCGCCTCTTCGTTATGGATGTCTGCTCCCTGTATACTTCTATTCCCCACTCCGACGGCCTTCAAGCTCTTCAGTTTTTCCTGGACCGTAGGATCCAACCCTCCATCGCCACTGGCGTCCTCCTCCGTCTAGCAGAATTAGTCTTGAACCTCAACTCTTTCGAGTTCAATGGCAATTTCTTCACCCGGATCAGCGGTGTGGCGATGGGCACTAAAATGGGCCCTAGCTATGCTTGTCTCTTCATGGGTTACCTTGAGCACCAAATCATCCATACCTACCAGGGCCCTCTTCCCCTCATGTATCGTAGGTACATTGATGACTGCATTGGTCTGTCTGACCTTCCAGAAGATGAGATCTCCCGTTTCATCGAATATGTCGGACATTTCCACCCCTCTATCCACATCACCTTCCACATCTCCACCTCCTCCGTATCTTTCCTGGACATCCTAGTCTCCTTGGGCACCTCTCATCTTCTCACCTCGGTCTTCTACAAGGCCACTGACTCCCATAGTTTCCTCCGCTACGACTCCTCTCATCCTACATCCTGCAAGAACTCTCTTCCCTATTCCCAGCTTCTCAGACTTCGTCGCCTTTGCCAAGACGACGAAGATTTCCTTCACAATGCCCACCTTATGCTTGATTTCTTCCGCCGACGTCTCTATCCTGAATCAGCTCTCCTCCCTGCCCTGCGTCGAGTTCTCCACACTTCACGTCAGTCTGCTCTTACCCCCTCTACTCATCCCCCCTCTGATAGAGTAGTGCTCGCTCTCACCCATCACCCTCACCACTACGCCGCTATTAGGACCATCCACCGCTACCTCCCTATTCTTCGATCTGACCCTACTACTCGTCTGCTCTTCCCTGACCCACCACTAGTGGCCTTTAGACGTGACCGGAACCTCCGAGACTTTCTTGTCAGGGGCCGTCTTCCTGCTGACCACTTCAGCCATCGAGGCACTATCCGCTGCAACCGGAGAGTATGTAAAACTTGTGACCACGTTCTCCAGACCGACACTGTCCTCTTCCCTAATGGTCCTTTCGAGATCAGAGAGGGATTCACTTGCACATCGCGGAACATCATTTATGCCATCATCTGTAAGCGATGCAAGTTGACCTACATCGGTCAGTCTGGTCGCAGAATCGGCGATAGGTGCCGTGAACACTTGAATGACATCACCCAAGAAGCGGACACTCCTGTAGCAGCCCACTTTAACTCGAGGGGCCATCGAGGTAAGACTGATGTCTTGGTAACTGGCCTAATATCATGCTCCTCTGATCACCACAGTCGGCTCACTCTGGAGCACCGTCTGATCGCTCGTTGGGGCTGCCTCACCCCTCGTGGCATCAATGTATCCCTGTCCCTCTGAGGACCCTCCGGCCTCCGACTCCACCCTCCCACCTATGGACCTCTCTTCCTATTTCTCTTCTTGGGTCCTCTACTCGTCCATCCCTGCTTTTCATATCCTCTTTGAGTAACCCCCATCTTGCCTTCTTCCTCCTAAACCCCCCCTCTCCCTACACCTTTTTCTCTTCTGACTATCTTCATGTCCTTTACCTCTTTATCACTATATCACCTCTCCACCTGGACTGTACGTACGATCTCTCTGCCCACCTCTATTGTCCCTCGTCCTTCCTACCACCCCTCTGCTGATCTACTCCTAGCTCACCCCTCTCCTCTCTATTAACTTGTAGTCACTACTCATCTATACCTACTATTCCAGTATCCCCCTTATCCTGATGCCCACTTTCATTCCCCCCTTTGTTCTATCATTTCCCTACTTCTTTACCTCCTATGGTTCATACCTCTTGCACACCATCCCCTATTGCTCCACTTCTTCCAGACTTTCTCTTTTTCCATTCACTTCTGACCTACCGCCTCTCCCCCTATCCAGTTTTCACATACCTGCTTCTTATCCCTCCTCTCCATACCTCCTCCTCCAATACTTCCCTACCTCCCGATAGACTAACTTCCTCCGGACCACCCCTCTATCGCCCTTCTCATTATACCGGCTTTATTATTCTTCCTCACCGTATCTCTTCCTCCAGTATCCAATCCTTCCTTTCGTTGACCTACCTCTCAACTCGTTCAGTTCGAGGCCATCCATTCTGTAGAGTCCATCTCTCTCACCCACTGCCTAGTTTACTACTTTGTCGTGTCATTCTATTTCTTTCTCTTAACCTCTCGCGTGATCTCTCACTTCCATTGTTGAGTGATTTATATGTATTGCTTGTTGTGTCCCAGGAGTATCCTCGTCTATGCCCCCTTTCCCCCCCCCTTTTTGGTTTTCCCGATATTTGATCCTTTTTGCCCTCTTTACTGACCTGTCTTTGTCACGTGTTGCTTTCTATACACGTTCTCTGCGCTTTTAGTCATTTAGTCATTCCGACTGGTTTCAGCACGGATTACAGTTTTCCTGCTCCCTGCTCTGAGCTCAGCTAAGTACAATTTATTATACATTTTTCTCTCTCTTTTTCTATTTTATATATTTTGACGCCCATCATACCTCTCATCATGTAAAATTCATTTCTCTCTTTTCTTATTTTTGCATCCTACTTTCCTCGCCCTCCACTTTATCATCTAACATGTAGTAATTGTGCTTCACCGCTTGTTGTCGTTGTCCCTGTATTCTGAAGAAGGCCACAGGCCGAAACGTCAGTATTGTGTTGTGTTCTTTATTTGTAAAGCTGTCACCATACCTTGGAGTGTTTAGCACACCCCACCATTGGCTCCTCTTCTTGATGTCTGTTCACTAGGACATGCTTGTTCGTCTGTTTCTAGAACCACACAAACAACCAAAGTGTTTATATTTGAGGTTAATTGTGTGAAATGCAACATTAAAGCATGGTTTGGACAATGTGTCTTTGAGTCTACACCCTGCTGGTCTTGTGACAAGATCTATATCAATGGAAGCTACTTTCAGTCCTATCTTGGCTGCCCATTAATGTCTGTCTTTGTTTTGTTGTCTGGCCTGAGCTTATATATCTGCGACATCAGCACAGCAATGGTAGCCTACATTCAACATCTGGGAGGAATCATGTCAATAAGTGATGTCCTCACATGAAAACCCCTTTATGTCCATGAAACTCCTTTATGTCCATGAAAATCACTTCATGTCCATGAAAACCCCTTTATGTCCATGAAAATCCCTTTATGTCCATGAAACGCCGTTTTGTCCCTGAAAACCCTTTTATGTCCATGAAAACCCCTTTATGTCCATGAAAAGCCCTTTGTGTCCATGAAACCCCATTTTGTCCATGAAAACCCCTTCATGTCCATGAAAACCCTTTTATGTCCATGAAAACCCCTTTATGTTCATGAAACCCCTTTTTGTCCATGAAAACCCCTTTATATCCATAAAAAAGACCCTTTATGTCCATGAAAACCCTTTTATATCCATACAAAAAGACCCTTTATGTCCATGAAAACTCCTTTATGTCCATAAAAAAAAAACTCTCTCTCTCTCATTTTAGGTGTGTCCTGGCAACAATGGAACCCTGGGAATGAATGTTGTGTGTCCTGTTGATGTGTCACTGATGCCAGGAAAGTCACTACCAGACCTCCAGAGTTCAGAATTTGCAGCAGAGTTCATCAAAAACATGTCTGAAACAAAACCAGATCAGCCCTTTTTTCTAGCTGTTGGATTTCATAAACCACATATTCCTCTGAAGTATCCAAAGATGTATAAAAGTAAGGACTGAAACTGAAACAAAGGGAATCAAATTATCACTTCAATGCATTGCTTTGTAACTGCCATGAAGATTTGAGATGTAAAAATTCAATCTATGTAAAATTACAGTCCATGTAAAGTTATAATCTATGTAAAGCTACAATCCTTGTAAAAAATACAATCCATGTATAGATAGTAGTAGTAGCCTCCATCAGTCATAGTTGACTATAGATTTTTCATCGCGCCTAGAAATATCCTCTCTTGGCGCGGGCTTGGGCAGAACAAGAAAGAGACAAGTTGTTGATGTAAAGATACAATCCATGTAAAGCTACACTCTATGTAAAGATACAATCCATATAAAGCTAAAATACATGTAAAGATACAATCTGTGTAAAGGTGCAATACATGTAAAGCTACAATCCATGTAAAGATACATTCTATGTAAATCTAAAATCCATGTAAAGTTACAATCCATGTAAAGATACATTCCATGTAAATCTACAATCCATGTAAAGCTACAATCCATGTAAAGATACCTTCCATGTAAATCTACAATCCATGTAAATCTATAATCCATGTAAAGTTACAATCCATGTAAAGATACAATCCATGTAAAGTTACAATCCATGTAGAGATACAATCCATGTAAAGTTACAATCCATGTAAAGTTACAATCCATGTAAAGATACAATCCATGTAAAGATACAATCCATGTAAAATTACAATCCATGTAAAGTTACGTAGGGAGGTCAAAAAGTAATGCACACCAATTTTTTTTTCTCGGAAACTATTCGGGAAAAATGTGTGAAATTTTCACAGATTGTAGCTGAACATCCCCTTTACACTACCTATTTTTCAACATAATCTCCGTCCAAGCGTATTGCCTTACGCCAACGCGAAACTGGGTCATGAATGCCTCGTTTGTACCAAGTTTTGTCCTGCTCGCGTAGCCATTTTTTAACTGCACGGATCACATCCTCATCACTGTCAAAGTGTGTCCCACGCAGGAATTTTTTGAGTGGTCCAAACAGATGGAAATCTGAGGGAGCCAGATCAGGGCTGTAAGGAGGATGGGGCAGTACAGTCCAACCAAATTTGTTTATTACTTCCCGTGTTACCAGACTTGTGTGAGGGCGTGCATTGTCATGTTGAAGCAACAAATCTGCAGATGGCTTATTAGGCCGAACTCTGTGGAACCGATTTTTGAGTTTTGTCAGTGTATTGATGTAAGCTGTCGAGTTGATTGTCTCACCTCTTGTCATTACATCAACAAGAATCACACCATCAATGTCCCAGAAGACAGTGATCATCACCTTTCCGGCTGATGGAGATGTTTTGAATTTTTTTCTTTTTGGTGACTGCGGATGATGCCATTCCATTGACTGCATTTTTGTTTCAGGCTCATAATAATGTGCCCACGTTTCGTCACCGGTAACAATTTTTGACAAAAACATTTCTCCTTCAACACCGAAACGCTCCAACAATTCAGAACAGAATGTTTTCCTTTGAACTCTGTGATCATTTGTTAGGCCCCGAGGAACCCATCGAGCGCAAATCTTTGAATATCCGAGAGTTTTAAAAATTGCGATTGCACTTCCCTTGCTGACTGTAAGCTGCAATGCCAATTGCTGACTAGTGATACGCCTATCCTTACGAATAATGGCATCAGCCCGGTTTAACATGTCTGTGCTGGTAGCCGAGGCAACACGTCCAGAACGCGGTAAATCATGCAGCTCCACTCGTACACTTTCTGCAGCTTTAATTCTCTGAACCCAGCGACTAACTGTGCTCCTATCGACTGCAGAACATTTGTTCACTGCACACAGTCGTTTATGAATGTTTGCCACAGTTTCTTTTTCCGCAACCAGAAATTCTATGACAATTCGCTGTTTGTAACGGACATTGTTGACAAGCTCCATTTTAACGGTTCATAGTTTGCGTAATATTTATCCGAATGCTGTGCAATTTGGTGCACATAATTGGAACATGTCATATTCCAAGTGTGCAAAATTTCATATTCCTATCTTTATTATTAGCCGAGAAAAAAATTGGTGTGCATTACTTTTTGACCTCCCTTTAGTACAATCCATGTAAAGTTACAATACATGTAAAGATACAATCCATGTAAAGTTACAATCCATGTAAAGTTACAATCCATGTAAAGATACATTCCATGTAAAGATACAATCCATGTAAAGTTACATTATTATTACCACGCAGAAGAGAAACAAAAACTCAACAAAGTACAACCCCCATACCAGACTTGATTGTCTCCCCTGTCTGTTGTTTTTAATCAATTTGAGTTTTGTAAAGCTCCCCTTGTTTGTCTGATCTCGAGTAAATAATGATTCTATTGCTACATTTTTCTTATATTGTGACCATCTTCTAACTGTTCATGAATTGTGATCACCTTGTAACTATCTATCTATTGACCTTTCGAGTCATGGCCGGCCCATAGGTCATAAACCCAGATACTCTTTCTCTTATCTAAATTTTCTTTTTGGCAGTCTCAATCCTTGTAAAGATCTTTTATCAAATCTCACCATTTATCTCTGTTCTGTGCAAGAATCTCAATCTCAGTGACGCAGCTGATTCCTGCTGCCTTTGTCTCTCTAATCAATGTTCTTCTCAGTGTTTCTCTCTGTTGGCCTCTTTTCCTCCTACCTGTTGTCTCCCTCATGAGGGCTTGCTTTGCTATTCAGTTATGATCTCTTCTCATCACATGTCCAATGTCTTTTCTTGATTACTGATGTTGATAATAGTGGTTGATTGGCAATTTCTATAATTTCCTCATTTTTTAACAAATTTGTTCCACGCTATATCATGTATTGTGTTCAACTTTGTTTTTAAGTCTCTTGTTGTTTTCCAGCTCTCGCATGCATATGTAAGGGTTGATAGTACGTTTGATTTGATTTGTTTTGTGTTGATGAGTTTTGATTACCACATCTTCTAAAGTCTTTTGAAGGACATTGCTGCGTTAGCTATTCTGATTGTGTCTATTCATGATGTAAATTGTGATCATTTATAACAATTCATCATCATCATCATTGAGTGCTGTCTCCGCATTGAAGGTTGGCTACCATGGAGCGCCATTCCACTCTGTCTCCTGCTTTGATGGTGCAGATTGTCATAGGTTGACTTGTCCTTCTATTGATGTTACTGGTCCATGTTAGTTTTGGTCTGTCTCTTTTACCTTGTATTTTCCCTTCCAATATTACTTTTATTAGGATGGTGTGTCTTTTAACATGCCCAAAAAATTTCATTTGTCTTGTTCTAATTGTGTTTAGTAGTTCTCTTTTCATTTTTAATTGTTTTAAAACTATGTTTGGTTTCTTTTCTTTCCATCAAATTCTACCTATTCTTCTATAAATCCACATTTCAAAGGCTTCAATTTTCTGTTCTGTTTTCTTATCTAATGTCCACATTTCTGCACCAGGTGGGGGCTAATATTATTCGTGCTGCTATTGCATAAATCCATGAGAACTAGGTAACAAAGATTTTGTTCTAGCCTAAAAGTTATATTTTTAGCTGTCTGTCCGTAGAAATCTGGCACAATGTGAGTGTGAATGTGAGTGTGTATGTATGTGTGTGCATGTGTGCAAAGATGTTTTGAATCAGTTAACTCCCCCTTACTCTTAAAACCTGTTACTTCCAAGAACTAGTTAGCATTTCATATGCTACCGAAAATACGAAGGTTTATTTCTAATTAGTTTTTGTAGTAATTGCATTTGAATTTGTTATTAATATTGAAGTGAGATCAAATGTTCATGAAATGCTGCATTTATTACATTTGAGTGTAAAATATACCATTCCTCACCACAATAATGTGCACAATTTCTTCATTCACTTTTAATGAAATATTAGATGTACCATTGACCATCAAGGTATGATTACAAGATGAAAAGAGTTACATTCGACATAACTCTCATTTCTTATGGTTTGTGGAGGATTTACTACAATCAAGGTCACATGTGGTGGACATGATTCTTATCCAAGGAGAACGTGTTCCTAATAGTGTTCCTAAAAGGAGAAAGTGTTCCTAATAGTGTTCCTAAAAGGAGAAAGTGTTCCTAATAGTGTTCCTAATAATGTCCCTAATAGTTTTCCTAATAGGAGAATGTGTTCCTAATAGTGTTCCTAAAAAGAGAAAGTGTTCCTAATAGTGTTCCTAATAGGAGAAAGTGTTCATAATAGGAGAAAGTGTTCATAATAGTGTTCCTAATAGTGTTCCTAATAAGAGAAAGTGTTCATAATAGTGTTCCTAATAGGAGAAAGTGTTCGTAATAGTGTTCTTAATAGGAGAAAGTGTTCCTAATAGTGTTTCTAATAGTGATCCTAATTGTGTTTCTAATAGTGTTCCTAATAGAGTTCCTAATAGTGTTCCTAATAGTGTTCCTAATTGTGTTCCTAATAGTGTTCCTAATAGTGTTCCTAATAATAGTGTTCCTAATAGGAGAAAGTGTTCGTAATAGCGTTCCCAATAGGAGAAAGTGTTCGTAATAGCGTTCCCAATAGGAGAAAGTGTTCGTAATAGCGTTCCCAATAGGAGAAAGTGTTCGTAATAGTGTTCCTAAAAGTGTTCCTAATAGAGACTAAATTTCTGTGCCACTGCTTGACAGAGAAGCGGTATAATCTTGCTGGCCACACCCTTCTTATAGCAGACTGTACTTCTGAAATTAATAAAATAGAGCAACTAATATATCATTGTCAAACAGGTGCAGATTGTATACCAGTACATAATCAGCAATCATGATATCATGTGGCCAGTGCACTAACACTTTACCGCAAACTTTCACTCTTTTGAGGGTGTTCTAGCACAGCAAAGTGATATTTTGACCAACTGCCCATTAGTGCAACATAGAGTTGTGTCTCTTAGTACAATATAAAGTTGTGTCCCTTAATGCAATATAGAGTTGTGTCCCTTGGTACAACATAGAGCTGTGTCTCTTTGTACCACATAGAGGTGTGTCTCTTGGTACAACATAGAGTTGTGTCCCTTAGTACAACATAGATTTGTGTCTCTTGGTCTAACATAGAGTTGTGTCTCTTGGTACAACATAGAGTTGTGTAATATGTGTACCACTTAGAGTTGTGTCTCTTGGTACAACAAAGAGTTGTGTCTCTTAGTGCCACATAAGGTTGTGTCTCTTGGTACAACATAGAGTTGTGTAATATGTGTACCACTTAGAGTTGTGTCTCTTGGTACAACAAAGAGTTGTGTCTCTTAGTGCCACATAAGGTTGTGTCTCTTGGTACAACATAGAGTTGTTTAATCTATCCAAACAGACGGCTTTTTATACATTCACTCTGGTAACAGTTTTCTGTATCCACCTTAATTTATTTTTTAAAATATAGTTTTACTGTAAATTCGTTGTTATCTTGAGTATCTAGCCTTATTGAAGCTGTAGTATTTGTTCTTCACTTCTCTTGTTGATGTATTCTGTTTTCATTTATCCTGCGCTTGATATAAATATATGTGTAGATTGTGTCTGTTGGTGTAAACCTGACGAACACCTTAGTCTTAATTGAGTTTATGTATGCAATTTATTTAACATATAACCATATTAACATATTAATTTAACATATTATTTTATGTTCCTGTGGCATGTTTTGGTTGATAATACTTGTACTTTGATATCCATTATCCATATTAGGCCTTTATCCACTGTCAGAGGTGAAGGTAGCCAAGTACAACACATACCCCTGGAGACTGCCCCTTGTAGCTTATAATCCATGGATGGATTTGCGAGAACGAGATGATGGCAAAAGTCTCAATATGAACTTTCCATTTGGACCAGTTCCTGATTTTTTTCAGGTACATTAATTTTTAAAAGTACAAATGTATGTGATGGCCATACACATGCTCTGTGTTTGTTCTATGTTTACTATATGTGTGAATGTTCTTAGCTGGTGTGCTTTTGAATGTAAAATTAACATTGTGAGAGACAAGTGACAATTAGAGAGTTCAATGGAATGATTCAGGCAATTTTGGCTAAGAGTTGATACATTTTACCTGCTCATTAGATTAGTTAACAAGTCATACCAAACTTCATACAAAACTTCATATCAAACTTCATACAAAACTTCATACCAAATTTCATACAAAACTTCCCACAAAACTTCATGCAAAACTTCATACCAAACTTCATACCAAACTTCATACCAACCTTCATACCAAACTTCATACAAAACTTCCCACAAAACTTCATACCAAACTTCATACAAAACTTCCCACAAAACTTCATACCAAACTTCTTACAAAACTTCATACCAAACTTCATACCAAACTTCATACCAACCTTCATACCAAACTTCATACAAAACTTCCCACAAAACTTCATACCAAACTTCATACAAAACTTCCCACAAAACTTCATACCAAACTTCCCACAAAACTTCATACCAAACTTCCCACAAAACTTTATGCAAAACTTCATACAAACTTCATACCAACCTTCATACCAAACTTCATACCAAACTTCATACCAAACTTCATACAAAACTTCCCACAAAACTTCATACCAAACTTCATACCAACCTTCATACCAACCTTCATACCAAACTTCTTACAAAACTTCCCACAAAACTTCATACCAAACTTCATACCAACCTTCACACAAAACTTCAGACCAAACTTCATACAAAACGTCCCACAAAACTTTATACCAAACTTCCCACAAAACTTTATACCAAACTTCCCACAAAACTTCAGACCAAACTTCATACAAAACTTCCCATAAAACTTCCCACAAAACTTTATACCTAACTTCCCACAAAACTTCATACCACACTTCCCACAAAACTTCCCACAAAACTTTATACCAAACTTCCCACAAAACTTTATACCAAACTTCCCACAAAACTTTATACCAAACTTCCCACAAAACTTTATGCAAAACTTCATACCAAACTTCATACCAACCTTCATACCAAACTTCATACCAACCTTCATACCAACCTTCATACCAAACTTCATATCAACCTTCATACCAAACTTCATACCAAACTTCATACCAAACTTCATACCAAACTTCATACCAAACTTCATATCAAACTTCATACCAAACTTCATACCAACCTTCATACAAAACTTCCCACAAAACTTCATACCAAACTTCATTCAAAACTTCATACAAAACTTCATACCAAACTTCATACCAAACTTCATACAAGACTTCATACCAACCTTCATACCAAACTTCCCACAAAACTTCATACAAAACTTCATACCAAACTTCATACCAACCTTCATACCAAACTTCATACCAACCTTCATACCAACCTTGATACCAAACTTCATACCATCCTTCATACCAAACTTCATACCAAACTTCATACCAACCTTCATATTAAGCTTCATACAAAACTTCCCACAAAACTTCCCACAAAAATTCATACAAAACTTCCCACAAAACTTCATACCAAACTTCATACCAAACTTCATACCAAACTTCATACCAAACTTCCCACAAAACTTCATGCAAAACTTCATACCAAACTTCATACAAAACTTCCCACAAAACTTCATGCAAAACTTCATACCAAACTTCATACCAAACTTCATACCAAACTTCACACCAACCTTCATACCAAACTTCATACCAAACTTCATACCAACCTTCATACCAAACTTCATACCAAACTTCATACCAAACTTCATATCAAACTTCATACCAAACTTCATACCAACCTTCATACAAAACTTCCCACAAAACTTCATACCAAATTTCATACAAAACTTCCCACAAAACTTCATACAAAACTTCATTCAAAACTTCCTACCAAACTTCATACCAAACTTCATACCAAACTTCATACAAAACTTCATACCAACCTTCATACCAAACTTCCCATAAAACTTCATGCAAAACTTCATACCAAACTTCATACAAAACTTCTCACAAAACTTCATGCAAAACTTCATACCAAACTTCATACAAAACTTCATACCAAACTTCATACCAACCTTCATACCAAACTTCATACTAAACTTCATACCAAACTTCATACCAAACTTCATACCAACTTTCATACCAAACTTCATACAAAACTTCATACAAAACTTCCCACAAAACTTCATACAAAACTTCATACAAAACTTCATACCAACCTTCATACCAAACTTCATACCAAACTTCATACCAAACTTCATACCAAACTTCATACAAAACTTCATACCAAACTTCATACCAACCTTCATACCAAACTTCATACCAAACTTCATACAAAACTTCATACAAAACTTCCCACAAAACTTCATACCAAACTTCATACAAAACTTCATACCAAACTTCATACAAAACTTCATACCAAACTTCATACAAAACTTCATACCAACCTTCATACCAAACTTCCCATAAAACTTCAAGCAAAACTTCATACCAAACTTCATACAAAACTTCCCACAAAACTTCATGCAAAACTTCATACCAAACTTCATACAAAACTTCATACCAAACTTCATACCAAACTTCATACCAAACTTCATACCAAACTTCATACCAAACTTCATGCAAAACTTCATACCAAACTTCATACCAAACTTCATACCAAACTTCATGCAAAACTTCATACCAAACTTCATACAAAACTTCATACCAAACTTCATACCAAACTTCATACCAAACTTCATACCAAACTTCAGACCAAACTTCATACAAAACTTCAGACCAAACTTCATACCAAACTTCATACAAAACTTCATACAAACCTTCATAGCAAACTTATGTTTGAAACTGACTATAAATATATGGACCAACAAAACATGCTACACAAAATAAATACAAATATAGACAAATATACACATTCTGTAATGGCAGTTGTGGTCTAATGTAACCTGGACGACTTATTCTGAGGTTGAACGGGTCGTGCCTTGCCAAGAAGAGGGCAACAAACTAATGACAAACCTGCTGTACCACCAGTTCAGAGAGGGAGGGAGGGAGGGAGGGAAAGAGACAGAGTAGTGGTATGACATGTTAATTTGTTCCAGATTGTAAAATTTGGTGTGGTTTGGTATACAGCTTTGGCTTTAAAAATGATGTAAGGTTTGTAACAAGAACTATCTCAACAATGTAAGGTTTGTAACAAGAACTATCTCAATGATGTAAGGTTTGTAACAAGAACTATCTCAATGATGTAAGGTTTGTAATGAGAACTATCTCAATGATGTAAGGTTTGTAATGAGAATTATCTCAATGATGTAAGGTTTATAACAAGAACTATCTCAATGATGTAAGGTTTGTAATGAGAACTCTCTCAATGATGTAAGGTTTATAACAAGAACTATCTCAATGATGTAAGGTTTATAACAAGAACTATCTCAATGATGTAAGGTTTGCAACAAAAACTATCTCAATGATGTAAATTTTGTAATGAGAACTATCTCAATGATGTAAGGTTTGTAATGAGAACTATCTCAATGATGTAAGGTTTGTAATGAGAACTATCTCAATGATGTAAATTTTGTAATGAGAACTATCTCAATGATGTAAGGTTTGTAATGAGAACTATCTCAATGATGTAAGGTTTGTAACAAGAACTATCTCAATGAAGTAAGGTTTGTAATGAGAACTATCTCAATGATGTAAGGTTTGCAACAAGAACTATCTCAATGATGTAAATTTTGAAATGAGAACTATCTCAATGATGTAAGGTTTGTAATGAGAACTATCTCAATGATGTAAGGTTTGTAATGAGAACTATCTCAATGATATAAGGTTTGTAACAAGAACTATCTCATTGATGTAAGGTTTGTAATGAGAACTATCTCAATGATGTAAGGTTTGTAACTAGAACTATCTCAATGATGTAAGGTTTGTAACGAGAACTGTCTCAATGATGTAAGGTTTGTAATGAGAACTATCTCAATGATGTAAGGTTTGTAACTAGAACTATCTCAATGATGTAAGGTTTGTAACTAGAACTATCTCAATGATGTAAGGCTTGCAACTAGAACTATCTCAATGATATAAGGCTTGCAACTAGAACTATCTCAATGATGTATGGCTTGCAACTAGAACTATCTCAATGATGTAAGGTTTGTAACAAGAACTATCTCAATGATGTAAGGTTTGTAATGAGAACTATCTCAATGATGTAAGGTTTGTAACTAGAACTATCTCAATGATGTAAGGTTTGTAACGAGAACTGTCTCAATGATGTAAGGTTTGTAATGAGAACTATCTCAATGATGTAAGGTTTGTAACTAGAACTATCTCAATGATGTAAGGTTTGTAACTAGAACTATCTCAATGATGTAAGGCTTGCAACTAGAACTATCTCAATGATGTAAGGCTTGCAACTAGAACTATCTGACCTGGATTTATAAGTCAATGTGATGATCATCAAGGGAGAGAACTGTTCGATTACTTCCCTTGATGGCCTAGCTCGTTTCAAAACATATGCCCAACTTCAAAACGCTATTACTCTCTAACCGTTTGTTAAATACTTTTGAAATTTTCCAAATGTTATTAGAATGCAAAAGATCCTTTAAATGTATATTTAACAAATATCTTGCAGCTGCAGTTTTCTTAAAGCGGCGATATTTCTTTGATGTTTGTCAAAATTGTAAATTGTGAAGCCCTAAAGAATAGAAATTACCGTAGTTGCTGGTCTACGATTAATTTTCACTAGGTAAAGGCGTGGCCGTAATGGGGAAATAACTGGATAAAACAAAACACCAGGAGAATTATTGTCTGCTCAGTTCGAGGACGGACGATAATAATATCAAGGTATACCTGTATGTCCAATTTTCATAGTTGTGTGGTCCTGAAAAGGACCGTTTGTTGAAATAATTTAAGGTAATATAGGGGCCAACATTGTGGGGGCTATATACTTTCATTCTGAATCAGACGAGTCTAAAAGATTAATAACTGTTTGGGGTTGAACATTCCACAAACCATCATTTTTCCAATATTCCTCTTCCTGTTTTAAGACGTGGTCTTCACATTTAGCCCAATAATCTTTGTCTATATTTAATAAAGCGAGATTAGCAAGAGTCTTTACATCGCATATTTTGAATGTTGTATTTTCATCTGCCACTTGTCCTTTTAATTTTGCCTAGATTAGTTCTATTGGATTTAAATGAGCATGGTAAGGTGGCAGCCTCAAACTTATATGACCGTGCTCTTGGATAATCTTATCTATTTGAAAAATCTTTGTCCTCTGTTTTTGCTTTACTAGAGATAGTAATTCAGGTTTTAAGTACATGTTATTAAATTGTATGTGCTCCTTTGTGAGCCATATCTTAATAGCATCTTTTGTACTGGATGACGTCGGGACTTTATCTTCAAGTGCAACAATGTTGTGGTACGCTGCATTGTCCATTATTAGGCAAGATGGTCGATCTAGTGCTGGGAGAACAGAATTTTCAATCCAATGTCTAAATATGAGACCATTCATCTCAGAGTGATAATCCCGATTGTCTATGGATTTTGAAAGAAAAATGAGCTCTGCATTCTGTATTAGTCCATTTTGTCGACTACCTGCATGAGCAATTATCAAGCGCTGTCCTTTGCTGCTAGGTATTAATCTCTTAATCTTTCCATCTGATGACTGCCATTCCCTTTGGTTAGTGTGGTGAGCATTGATCCATGTTTCATCCAAGTACACAATATCATAACCTTGCTTGCGCACCTCTTTTACTTCACGTAAGTACTTGTTTCTCATGACTACTATATGTGGCTTCTCACAGATGATGTTTCGTCCATTGGAATACTTTCTGAATGTAAAGCCTGCAGCTCTCACATTCCTCCATAATGTAGACTTTGATATTTCAATACTGTTGTTCTTTTTCAGCGATACTTTTAATTTTCTTATTGTAACAGTTTCATTCATACCCAACATTTTGGGAATTTCACTTCTAATAAGCTCACTGTCGAAATTATCCAACATTTTTGCTCTTCCTTGTGATTTTGTATATTTGGAACATTTACGGTCACGTGCTTGAATCCAGCGATTAAATGACCGTTTAGATAAATCCAAAATGTGTCTTGTCCTATTCTCAGGGTTTTCTAAAGAATGAAATAATCTTCCTCGTTTAGCCTCTTTGCAAAAATAGTCATACATTTTTATTGCGATGTTTTGTAAACTGCAGAATTTCATTTTAAGACTCATGATAAATGTTATTGTTCCACGTTACGCCGCTGAATTAACGGAAATGGAACACACAATGCCTCGTGTTTACTACAAGTGTCTAATTGTGTCAGAAAACTCACGCGGAAAGCGTGAAAAATCGTAAATTTGAGCGTGTATAGATTTGTAATCGCTATTTTTAACTTAAATACTGTAAACACTAAGTTTTGACTACATCAATGGGTCGTTATAAATTTATATAAATCAAATAAGCAATAATAATAACCAAATGTTTGTTTTTAATTAAATTAATTCCCTGTTGGGTTCTAATCATTATAACTATACATGCAAATTTTGAAAAAAATACAAAAAGCGGTTTAAAAGATATTGATTTTTAAAGTTGGGCACGACTTATGAAACAAGCTATAATATTATTTGTACATCAATGATATCGTGAGATAATGCTCAAAGTGTTATTAAGGAGTACATGAAGAAGGATTCCAATTTTATTGAAAGAAAGAAGGTCATAGACAGACCAAGTCTAGAGTTGACTGATAACATCAAATTATAGACAGAAGAAACCATGACAACATGCACCATCAAGACAAGAGGCAGAGTAAAATGGCATTCCGTGGTAGCCAACCTTTGATGTGGGAACGACACCCAATGAGTGAGTGATAGGAACAACTTTGTATAGAACTTTGCAGCAGGAGGCGACCTGATCATCAAATATGGTGGCCCTGTTGAGCAAATGTTTTTGAGCTCTCTTTGTAAGCAAATTGATACTGCTAGTTTCTAACCAGATTCCATTTAAAGCTGTTTTCTGTTTCTTTGTTTTGCTTATTGTATAACAAAAAATAAAGGACTCAGCCAAAAAGACCGAAGTAATTCTAACAACAAAGAAAAAGACATCACCGCAATGCACAATAAAGACAAGCGGAATAATATTAAAACAAGTAAATTAATTTAAATATCTGGGAACAATGTTAACCTCAGATGGTAGATGTACAACAAAGGTGAGATGCAGAATGGCTCAGGCAAAAGCAGCTTTCCAAAAAAAAGAGGAAGATCCTGTGCAATGAATTTTTGACAATAGAAACAAGAAAAAGAGTTCTGAATTGTTATGTGGAGCCATGATGTAGAGCATTCCATTTTTGGCCATGTAACGAGAAGGAAACAGCTTGAATATATTTTGACAACTGGGAAAATTTAGGGATGAAGACATAGAGGGCAGCAAAGAGAAAAGATACCAGACAGCTTAAGAGAATGGTTTGGCAGAAGGTCAACAACAGAAATGATAAATAACTGTCGAAATCGAAAGTTGTGGAGAGACATGATCACCTTCTGTAGCAGGCATGGCACTTGATGATGAGGATCTTAACAAATCTCATTTCAATGTCATCTCCAGATTCTCATGAGACAGAGCTATTACGCTGCCACGTCTTACATGGATGCCCAGGTGGGCAAGGTGTTGGCGGCTCTGGAGAATGGTGGTTTTGCTGAGAACACAATCATTGCATTCATTGGTGATCATGGTGAGAGTCGACTGCCGTGTCTTCACTGTAAAATAACTGTCTTCACTGTAAGATAACTGTCTTCACTGTAAAATAACTGTCTTCACTGTAAGATAACTGTCTTCACTGTAAAATAACTGTCTTCACTGTAAGATAACTGTCTTCACTGTAAAATAACTGTCTTTACTGTAAAATAACTATTTTCACTGTAAGATAACTGTCTTCACTGTAAAATAATTTATATGTAACCTGACAAACTATCTGTTTGGTATTATAATAATTTATTTTTGTGAATCTTTTAAAGCTAAAGAGATGTATTGTTAGTTTCAACCTTTACACAGAACATCAATAAAATGTGACGTTACAGTAATGAAGGGCAAGTCATCATCATCATCGAGTGCCATCTCCGCAACAAAGGTTGGCTACCATGGAGTGCCATTCTGCTCTGTCTCTTGCTTTGATGGTGCAGGTTGTCATAGGCTGATTTGTTCATCTTTTGATGTTACTCGTCCATGTTAGTCTTGGTCTGCCTCTGCCTCTTTTACCTTGTATTTTCCCTTCCAATATTACTTTTAGTAGGCTGTTGTGTCTTTTAACATGCCCCAAAAATTTCATTTGTCTTGTCTTAATTGTATTTTGTAGTTCACTTTTTATTTTCAGTTGTTTTAAAACTTCATCGTTTGTTTTCTTTTCTTTCCATCCAATTCTACCTATTCTTCTATAAATCCACATTTCAAAGGCTTCAATTTTCTGTTCTGTTTTCTTGTCTAATGTCCATGTTTCTGCACTATACAGGAACATTGAGAAGATGTAACATTTTGCCATTCTTAGTTTCAGCCCTGCTATTTGTTTTGTTGTTAGTATATTTTTCATGGCTTTAAAATTACTTTTTGCCATACCTATTCTTTTGTTTATTTCAATTTTACATTTTCCATCATTGGTTATAGTATGTCCCAGGTAGTTGTAGCTCTGGACTGTCTCCAGATGTATTCCCTCAACTGTGATATTTAATTGTAGGTCTTGAGAATTTTCTTTGTTTATGATCATAGTTTTAGTCTTTTTGATATTCATATCTAGTCCATATTTTTTGCTTGTTATGTCTATCACATTAAGCAATTGTTGTTGGGTTCTGTTGGGAAAGGTTTTTAGGATTCTCAGCTAGTAGAACAGTATCATCAGCATATCTTAGGTTATTGATTATCTTTCCATTAATGTTTAGACCTGGTATCTCTGAGATGTTTTTAAAGATTTCCTCAGTGTATAGATTGAACAAGCTTGGTGATAGGATGCATCCTTGTCTTACTCCTCTTTTTATATCCATGGGTGTAGAGTTCTCCTTGTTATATCTTATTATTGCTGTTTGCTCCCAGTACAAATTACATATCAGTCGTATGTCTGTGTCGTCTAGATTTATATCCTTTAGGCAGTCTATAAGTTGGTTATGGTGTATTCTATTGAAAGCTTTAGTGTAGTCAATGAAGCAGGCATATATTGGTTTGTTTACTTCTATGTACTTTTCAATCAATGTTCTCATGCTAAATATGGCTTCTTTTGTGCCACTGTTTTTCTGAATCCAAATTGTTGCTCATCTAATTCAGTATTTATTTTATTCTGAATCCTTCCCTGTATAACTTTTAGTAAAATTTTGGTTACCTGGCTCATTAGGCTTATTGTTCTGAAATCACTGCATTCAACTGCACAATTCTTTTTAGGCAATGCAATGAAAGTTGATGTTTTTAGTTCGTTTGGTATGTATCCTGTATGGTATATGTCATTGCATATGTCTGTGATCATTTCGATGCCAAAATCTTCTAGTGCCTGTATCTTCTCTATCTGTATATTGTCAGGTCCTGGTGCCTTTCCCTTTTTCATTGTTTTTATAGATTTTTCTACTTCTGATTTCAGGATTTTATAGTTGTATGTACATTTTATGTCTGGCTTTTTGTCCCTTTCGTCATGAAATAATTCTGTTATATATTCTTGCCATCTATCTATTATATCTTTGTTGTCTGTTAGCATTCTTCCCTGTTTATTTGCAATACATCTGTTTCCTACAGCTTTTTTGTCTTTATTAGTCATTCTCTTTATTTCTGTGTGCATTCCTCTTAAGTTTTTTTTTTATGTAATGACTCAAAACTAAACACTTTTGAAGATAAATGTCTAAGAAAAATAATCTGTGTACAATGGAATGAATTCAAGACTAATAATGAAATAAGAGAAATGGCCATGCAACTAACGATCTCATCTACAATTAGGAAGAGAAGATGGACATATGTCAGACATGTGTTGAGAAGAGACAACAAGAGAATTCCAAAACAGGCTCTTTTATGGGAAACATCAGGATACAGGAGAAGAGGAAGACCTAGAGAGACACTAAAAAGAACACTTTATTAAAAAGAACATTTTAAACAAAAATAAAATAACAAATCATTCTATTTACAAAGATAAACTTAAAACAGTTGATTTCTTTAGAAATTATTTGTTTTGCTACTAATATTTATAAGTTGCAACTTATTTGAATAAGATATATGACAGCTTTACATAGCTGTTACCAGATCATTTTTATTTACATATATTTTGCCATCAATGGCCAGGTTTACAGCATCCTTACCTTTGTGTGTCTTTAGCACATACTGTGATTTTGTATTACAATTTGTTTCTCTTCTCTTCTTTTTTCTTTTTTATTTGAGGTATTGCAGATGATGTTCCTCGTGTGTTGTATTTCATGTTCATATTGAATCTTATGTGACATGTTCATTCTTAGCTGTTGAATCACATGATCTTAGCTATTGAATCACATGATCTTAGCTATTGAATCACATGATCTTAGCTATTTAATCACATGATCTTATCTATTGAATCACATGATCTTATCTATTGAATCACATGATCTTAGATATTGAATCACATGATTTTATCTATTGAATCACATGATCTTAGCTAATGAATCACATTATCTTAGCTATTGAATCACATGATCTTATCTATTGAATCACATGATCTTAGCTATTGAATCACATGATCTTAGCTATTGAATCACATGATCTTAGATATTGAATCACATGATCTTAGATATTGAATCACATGATCTTACCTATTGAATCACATGATCTTAGCTAATGAATCACATGATTTTAGCTATTGAATCACATGATCTTAGCTATTGAATCACATGATTTTAGCTATTGAATCACATGCTCTTAGCTATTAAATCACATGATCTTAACTATTAAATCACAGAATTAACAATGGTCTCATAGGTTTTTTTTTTCAGGTTGGGCACTAGGAGAGCATGGAGTGTGGACCAAGTATAGCCTGTTTGATGTGACAGTGAGAGCACCATTCATCATCTACATTCCTGGAGTGACCTACACTAAAAATAATGAGATGGAGAAAATATTTCCATTTCTTGATCTCTTCAGCAGAAACAGAACCACACCTCATGAAGATGTACAAAGAGATGAAAGTAGTTCATTGCAAGAAGAAACAAACACACCCGTTACAAGTGTTACTGGTAATCATAAAGACATCCCTCTGTCTTCAGAAATTGTAACTCAGACGTGGCAATTTGAACCTCGTTACAGAACCTCTGCAATGGTTGAATTTGTGGACTTGTTCCCAACTTTAGCTGAAGCTGCGGGTCTCCCTACTTTGCCAGTTTGTCCAGAAGATCCATTCAAAACATGGCTGTGTACTGAAGGAGCAAGTTTGATGCCTTTGATCAGAAATATCACCAGAAACACAACAGATACCAATGTAAATAACAATAACTTGCACAGTTTTCGAAATGACCCACCAGATCAGACATCCATATATGGGCTGGCACAGAGTTGTTCTCAGAACTTCAGTCCAGCAACATCTGATGGCTTTCAGTGGAAAAGTGCAGTGTTCAGTCAGTATCCAAGGCCATCTGTTGAACCACAGCATAACACAGAGTTACCTCACTTGGGTGATATCCGTATCATGGGATACAGCATGTGGACACCAGATTTTCATTACACAGAGTGGGTCAAGTTCATTCCTGACAACTACACGATTGTATGGAAGGAAGTGTACGGACGAGAGTTGTATCTCCGAAGCTCAGATCCCGATGAAATCAATAATGTGGCTGTGCTAGTGGAATGTTTTCCACTTGTGGAGGCTCTATCAAAGAAGCTTCACATCGGCTGGAGGGGAGCTTTGCCAGAATAGATCACTAACATTTATACTCACACATAAACTGTCTTCTTCTTCTTCTTTCCTTCCTCATCTGCCTTTCAGCGTCGATGGGAGATATAATTTGCGGTCTTTTGCTCTTCTGTTCGCCTCTGCTGCTGTTATGTTTCCTAGTGCTTCTAATATTCC
Source organism: Megaustenia siamemsis (assembly GCA_032433765.1). Lineage (NCBI taxonomy): Eukaryota > Metazoa > Mollusca > Gastropoda > Stylommatophora > Ariophantidae > Megaustenia > Megaustenia siamemsis. The sequence goes on from JAVIAB010000001.1 coordinate 1,858,023, forward strand.
ATCGACCCATCTTTTTCATGGTCGACCTTTGGGTCTGGTGTTCTCACAACGTTTGTTGAAGGCTCGTTGTGTTGTGTTTTGTTCTTTCTGCCTTGTCACGTGGCCAAGCCATTTTATCTGTTGTTTCCTTATATATTCTATGGCGGGGGCTATTCCTAGCTTTTTTTCTCAGTTCATCATTTCTGACCTTATCTCTCAGACTGTTTCCTGTCATTCGTCTAACACATTTCATCCCAGTAGAGGTTATTTTTCTTATTGTTCTTGCATCTAGGGTCCAGGTCTGGCATTGGTAGCACAACGTTGGAATGAAGATTGTATTGTATAGTGCTCGTTTTGCCTTCAGAGTTATGTCCTTGTTGGACAATAGTGGTGATAACTGTCCAATGATTTGACAAGCTTTGTTGCATCTTGATTCTATCTCTCCTGTTTGAGAATTATCGTTTGTCATTAGACTTCCTAGGTATTTGAATTCCTCTACTTGTTTTAGTTGTCTGCTTTCTATAGTTATGTTGATGTTCTGTTTATTTTTGGCGACATTCATGACTTCTGTTTTGTTGATGTTGATTTTCATGTTGTATTTTGTGCCTGAGATGTTGAGTTTGTTTAAGTGTTCTTGTAGGTCTACTATTGTTTCATGTATTAGTGCATGATCCTGCAAATAAAAGCTCGTTGATCTCCTCTGTCTCTGATGGGTTGGCTAGCTTGCATATATGGTCCATGTATGTAATAAACAGTAGGGGGATGGTACACACCCCTGTCTTACACCAGATCTAACTTCGAAGTGGTCTGTGTAGCCTGTTGCTGTTCTGACCCTGCAGCTGCTGTTGGCGTAGAGACTTTTAATAAGGTTGGTTAGATGTTGGCTTACTGCGTATGTTGTTAGTATCTCCACAGTTGTTCTCTGTTTACTCTGTCGAATGCTTTTTCCTGGTCAATGAAGGCTATGTATAAGTTTTGATTGTGTTCTGTCGTTTTTTTTACAAGCTGTTTTAGTGTGAATAGTGTCACAGTACATCCTCTGTTTTTTCGGAACCCCATTTGAGAATCGCTTAACTGTAGTTCAATTATTGATCTCACCCCTTTTTCCAAGATTTTGGCATATAACTTTCCTACATGGCTGAGAAGAGATATACCTCTATATTGATTGCAGTCTCTTTTGCTACCTTTCTTTTTCCATATTGGTATGATGATTGCCTGTTGCCAGTCTTCTGGGCTTGTTGTTGGTGCCATGCTGCATTAAATATTCTATGCAGCCATTGCATTCCTGTTTCTCCTGCTGCTGCTATTATTTCTATTGGTATGTTATCTATCCACGGTGCTTTATTTCATGGTGCATATTTTATTACTTCTTCGATTTCCTCTTTCATAATGTTTGTATTTGTGAGTTCTGGCGTGGTTTTTGTTATCTATTGGTAGTTGGTATGTTTAACAGTTCTTCAAAATATTCTTTCCATCTCTGTTGCATACATTGTTTATTTGATTTTGGCTGTCCGTCCTTGTCATTTATCAGCTCAGTAGGATCATGGTTTTCTTTTCTCGTTCTTGTGGCTTTTACTGCTTTGTAGAAATCTCTTGTGGCTGTCTTGAAGTCCCTGCTCATACATAAACTATGACCAGAATAAATCACTAACATTTATACTCACGCATAAACTGTGACCAGAATAAATCACTAACAATTATACTCACACATAAACTGTGACCAGAATAAATCACTAACAATTATACTCACACATAAACTGTGACCAGAATAAATCACTAACAATTATACTCACACATAAACTGTGACCAGAATAAATCACTAACAATTATACTCACACATAAACTGTGACCAGAATAAATCACTAGCATTTATACTCACACATAAACTGTGACCAGATTAAATCACTAACATTTATACTCACACATAAACTGTGACCAGAATAAATCACTAACATTTATACTTACACATAAACTGTAACCAGAATAAATCACTAACATTTATACTTACACATAAACTGTAACCAGAATAAATCACTAACATTTATACTCACACATAAACTGTAACCAGAATAAATCACTAACATTTATATTTACACATAAACTGTGACCAGAATAAATCACTAACATTTATACTTACACATAAACTGTGACCAGAATAAATCACTAACATTTATATTCATGCTTTACTGTGGTCTGGCATGTGTGTTTGATCAGACATTATATACTCGTGTGTATTCCCACTCATGCTCACATTTAAACCTTCTGTATATAGTCATATTAAATCACCATAATTTATGTTCACATATAGATCCAACTGTATGTAGATAAAATAAATCACTATCATTCAGGTTGGCAAATAGATCCAACTGTATGTAACAAAAATAAATCACTATCATTCAGGTTGACATATAGATCCAACTGTATGTAACCAAAATAAATCACTATCATTCAGGTTGACATAAAGATCCATCTGTATGTAGCCAAAATAAATCAATACCATGCAAATACTCAAATAAACTTATGTGTATGCAGTTAAAATAAATCAACTATCAATCATGCTCATGTGTAAGCTCATTTGCACATATTAAATTGAATAAGAACAACTGTGTCAAAATTAGAAGCCATTGTCAAGACAGAGACTAAAATAACTGACAAGGAAAATAAAGAAAAGCCTCCTGTTTTGACAAATAAAACGAATGTGTTTGACATCAATTCTTTGCTAAATCAATTTTATTTTGTCCTGGCCACAGTTACCTAACTTTAGTGATGAACAATCTACAACCAGATGGTACATTTGATTGTCAGAGGACATCCGCTTCTATGAGTGAGAGGAACATTTTTATATAGAACTTTGCAGCAAACGGTGACCTGATCATTAAATATGGTAGTCCCATTGAGCAAGTGTTGTTGGGCTGTCTTGTTAAGCAAATTGATGCTGCTAGTTTCTAAAGGGATTCCATTTCAAGCTGTTTATTTCTTGTGTTTATTGAAAAATAATAAAGGACTCAGTCTCTAGAGTGTACTCTATTGATTTTAAATAAAATCAATTTTATAAGAAAAATATAACCAGTTTGGTCATCCTTTGATGTCATCAAGTGATGTGATAAATCTGCATCAGTTTGTTTTATGAAATCATCCAATGTTATCAAAAATCTTGTTTCTGTTTGTCCTGTGATGTCATCAAGTGATGTGGTAAATCTTGGTTTCTGTTTGTCCTATAATGTACACTGTTGATGGGGTAAATCTTGTTTCTGTTTGTCCTATAATGTCATCAGTTGATGTGGTAAATCTTGTTTCTGTTTGTCCTATAATGTAATCAGTTGATGTGGTAAATCTTGTTTCTGTTTGTCCTATAATGTCATCAGGTGATGTGGTAAATCTTGTTTCTGTTTGTCCTATAATGTCATCAGTTGATGTGGTAAATCTTGTTTCTGTTTGTCCTATAATGTCATCAGTTGATGTGGTAAATCTTGTTTCTGTTTGTCCTATAATGTCATCAAGTGTTATCACAAATCTTGTTTCTGTTTGTCCTATGATGTCATCAGGTGATGTGGTAAATCTTGTTTCTGTTTGTCCTATAATGTCCTCAAGTGTTATCACAAATCTTGTTTCTGTTTGTCATATAATGTCATCAAGTGTTATCACAAATCTTGTTTCTGTTTGTCATATAATGTCATCAGGTGATGTGATAAATCTTGTTTCTGTTTGTCCTATAATGTCATCAAGTGATGTGGTAAATCTTGTTTCTGTTTGTCCTATAATGGCATCAGTTGATGTGGTAAATCTTGTTTCTATTTGTCCTATAATGGCATCAGTTGATGTGGTAAATCTTGTTTCTGTTTGTCCTATAATGTCATCAGTTGATGTGGTAAATCTTGTTTCTGTTTGTCCTATAATGTCATCAGGTGTTATCACAAATCTTGCTTCTGTTTGTCATATAATGTCATCAGTTGATGTGGTAAATCTTATTTCTGTTTGTCAAATAATGGCATCAAGTGATGTGGTAAATCTTGTTTCTGTTTGTCCTATAATGTCATCAAGTGATGTGGTAAATCTTGTTTCTGTTTGTCATATAATGTCATCAAGTGATGTGGTAAATCTTGTTTCTGTTTGTCCTATAATGGCATCAGTTGATGTGGTAAATCTTGTTTCTGTTTGTCCTATAATGTCATCAGTTGATGTGGTAAATCTTGTTTCTGTTTGTCCTATAATGTCATCAAGTGATGTGGTAAATCTTGCTTCTGTTTGTCATATAATGTCATCAGTTGATGTGGTAAATCTTATTTCTGTTTGTCATATAATGTCATCAAGTGATGTGGTAAATCTTGTTTCTGTTTGTCCTATAATGTCATCAGTTGATGTGGTAAATCTTGTTTCTGTTTGTCCTATAATGTCATCAGTTGATGTGGTAAATCTTGCTTCTGTTTGTCCTATAATGTCATCAGTTGAGGTGGTAAATCTTGTTTCTGTTTGTCCTATAATGTCATCAGTTGATGTGGTAAATCTTGTTTCTGTTTGTCCTATAATGTCATCAGTTGATGTGGTAAATCTTGTTTCTGCTTGTTCTATAATGTCATCAGTTGATGGGGTAAATCTTGTTTCTGTTTGTCCTATAATGTCATCAAGTGATGTGGTAAATCTTGCTTCTGTTTGTCCTATAATGTCATCAGTTGATGTGGTAAATCTTGTTTCTGTTTGTCCTATAATGTCATCAGTTGATGTGGTAAATCTTGTTTCTATTTGTCCTATAATGGCATCAGTTGATGTGGTAAATCTTGCTTCTGTTTGTCCTATGATGGCATCAGGTGATGTGACGAATCTTGCTTCTGTTTGTCCTATGATGGCATCAGGTGATGTGACGAATCTTGCTTCTTTTTGTCCTATGAAGTAATAAAATGGTGCGGTAATTATCACTTTGTTTACCTCCTGAAGCCATGGAACCAATCTTACTTCTTAAACACAGTTGGCATTGTGAAGGGAGAAAGAAAACAAAAACAAAGTAGAGCTAGGTGAAAACAGAACAGCCATAAATATGAATAGTACAGTGTGTGTGAACGTCCCTGAGATATGCATAGTGAGTGTGGATACATCGATACATATAATCATCGGTTATTGTCATCATTCCAGTGCCATCAAGTACTAAACAGGGCTTGCAGTCTTGTTTTTTTTTCATGTTCTTCTGTGTACACTTCTAGACGTCAAAATTTATAATTGGAAGAAAACATTTGTCAGCTCAAGGCTGGTGACATCTCCATACATCTTGTCCCGGTAGAAGAGTCTCCTCTATTAATCACATGTTGGGCATGATTGTTGCAGATGTTCCCTACCACGCCACAAGTCCCTGTCCTGGTATGGTGATAATGATGACCACAAGAGCCTCCTCTATTCATCATATGTTGGGCATGATTGTTGCAGATGTTCAGCAGTGTACCACGCCACAAGTCCCTGTCCTGGTATGGTACTAATAATGACCACAAGAGCCTCCTCTATTCATCATATGTTGGGCATGATTGTTGCAGATGTTCCCTACCACGCCACAAGTCCCTGTCCTGGTATGGTGATAATGATGACCACAAGAGCCTTCTTTATTCATCATATGTTGGGCATGATTGTTGCAGATGTTCCCTAGTGTACCACGCCACAAGTCCCTGTCCTGGGCAAGCTTTTCAACCTCCGTAAGGTAATCAATGTCTTCTATCCTTGCCTCTCTTATCAGTATCTTTGTATGTATGCATATATACGGTAAGAGAAGCCCGATAGCTCGCTGGTTAGTGGACAGGACTACAAAGGACAAGAGGTCGGGTTCGATCCTGATTGACGGTTTCCAGGTTCATCATCATCGAGTGCCGTCTCCGCAACGAAGGTTGGCTACCAGGGATCGCCATTCTGCTCTGTTTCTTGCTTTGATGGTGCAGGTTGTCATAGATTGACTTGTCCATCTTTTGATGTTACTCGTCCATGTTAGTCTTGGTCTGCCTCTACCTCTTTTACCTTGTATGTTCCCTCCATTATTACTTTTAGTAGGCTGTTGTGTCTTTTAACATGCCCCAAAAATGTCATTTGTCTTGTCTTAATTGTATTTAGTAGTTCTCTTTTTATTTTTAGCTGTTCTAAAACTTCATCGTTTGTTTTCTTTTCTTTCCATCCAATTCTACCTATTCTTCTATAAATCCACATTTCAAAGGCTTCAATTTTCTGTTCTGTTTTCTTGTCTAATGTCCATGTTTCTGCACCATACAGGAATATTGAGAAGATGTAACATTTTGCTATTCTTAGTTTCAGCCCTGGTGTTATTTGTTTTTCCAGGTTCACCCAGCCTTAAATAGGTACCGGATTGTTTTTCTGTGAAAGTAACGAGGCATAGGCGTAACACCGAGCACCACATTAACCTCATTAAGTATGTAAAAACTATGGTCACTAACGCCATATTCCCTATACGCCATTGGCGTGACGGGGCTCTTGACTTTTTACTTTTTAAATGTACGGTCAATTGTAATTTCCATAAAAAATTTTAGCAACAGTTGACCGACTCTCTATGCGTGCGCAGACCTCTGTGATGAAGACAACAGTTGTTCCACTGACCCAATGTCTTGTGTATGTTTATAGAACAAAACAATAACTCAATACCTCTAGGAGATACCACTGCCTGGCATTTGAGCAAATACTTGCAACGTGTTGGATAGATAAACTAATCAAGCAAACAATTATCTCAGTGTGTGATACGTAGATAGTGTAGATAGAATTTGTCATGTATTTTTTGGCTACAGATTGAAGTTAACAAAAATATATAGATACTGGATATAGAAACAATTCTTCATGTATTTCTTAGAGAAAGAATTCTTCATGTATTCCTTAGAGAAAGAATTCTTCATGTATTCCTTAGAGAAAGAATTCTTCATGTATTCCTTAGAGAAAGAATTCTTCATGTATTCCTTAGAGAAAGAATTCTTCATGTATTCCTTAGAGAAAGAATTCTTCATGTATTCCTTAGAGAAAGAATTCTTCATGTATTCCTTGGCACCCAGTGAGTGAGTGATAGAAACAACTTTGTATAGAACTTTGCAGCAGGAGGCGACCTAATCATCAAAGAAGGTGGCCCCGTTGAGCAAATGTTGTTGGGCTCTCTTGTTAAGCAAATTGATGCTGCTAGTTTCTAACCAGATTCCATTTCAAGCTGTTTTCTGTTTCTTTGTTTTGTTTATTGCATCTAAAAAAAAATAAAGGACTCAGCCTACAAGACAGAAGTAATTGTAACAACAAAGAAAAGGACATCACCGCAATGCACAATGAAGACAAGCGGAACAATATTAAAACAAGTAAATGTAGATGTACAACAGAGGTGAGATGTAGAATGACTCAGGCAAAAGCAGCTTTCCAAAAAACAAAAAATAAAAAAGAGGAAATAGTGTGCATTTCAATCCTTTTGTCAATAGAAACAAGAAAAAGAGTTCTTAAATGTTATGTAGAGCCAGTCGTAACATATGGATTTGAATCATGGACAATAGGACAACAGACAAGAAAATCACTGGAGTCTGTAGAAATGTGGTTTTACAGAAGAATGTTGAGAATACCATGGACAGCTAAGAAGAGTAATGAAGATGTTCTGAGAGAGGTCAAAGCAAAAAGAGAGCTAATTTCCAATATTAGAAAGAATCAATCGTAATTTTTTGGCCATGTAATGAAAGTGAACAGTTGGAACATATTGTAACAACTGGAAAAATTGAGTGACGAAGAAATAGAGGGCAGCAAAGAGAAAAGATACCAGACAGCTTAAGAGAATGGTTTGGCAGAAGGTCAACAACAGAAGTGATAAATGACTGTCGAGATCGAATGTTGTGGAGAGACATGATCACCTATGCCAGCAGGCATGGTACTTGATGATGATGATGATGATCATTACAATATATCTAATCTTATTGCGATATATCTAGTCCTATTGCGATGTATCTAATCCTATTGCAATATATCTAATCCTATTGCGATATATCTAGTCCTGTTGCGATACATCTAGTCTTTTGTTATATATCTAGTCCTATTGCTATATATTTAATCCTATTGCTATATATCTAGTCCTATTTATATATATCTAGTCCTACTGTGAAATATATAATCCTTTTGCGATATATCTAGTCATATTGCTATATATCTAATCCTATTGCGATATATCTAGTCCTATTGCTATATATCTAGTGCTATTGCGTATATCTAGTCCTACTGTGATATATCTAATCCTATTGCTATATATCTAATTCCATTGCTATATATATCTATTCCTATTTCTAGATATCTATTTGTATTGTTATATATTTCTAGTCCTATCGCTATATATCTAATCCTAATGCGATATATCTAGTCCTATCGTGATATACCTAGACCTATTGCTATATATCTAGTCATGTTGCGATATATCTAGTCCTTTTGTTATATATTTAGTCCTATTGCTGTTATTCTGAAAGAGGTCAAAGCAAAAGGAGAGCTTATTTCCAATATTAGGAAGAAATAATCATCACTTTTTGGATATGTAATGAGAAGGGGCCAACTGGAATATATTGTGACAACTAGGAAAATTGAGGGACGAAGAAATAGAGGGAAGCAAAGAGAAAAGATACCAGAAGCTTAAGAGAATGGCTTGGCAGAAGGTCAACAACAGAAATGATAAATAACTGATGAGATCGAAAGTTGTGGAGAGGCATGATCATCTACGCCAGCAGGCCCGGTACTTGATGATGATCACAGTATTATAGAAGTCACATTTTCTAACTCTTGTTTTCCAGAGATAAGAAAATATCTTCTGATTTTGAAATGCTGCGACTGTAGGATCCGGAGACAGGAAACAAAAGGAAACGCCCCCCAGTAAACAATAACAAAGTGACTCAAAGTCACAATGTGAGAGAGAATATCAAATCTCTCACATGTTCGGAGCAACGATGGGTTGGTTATTAGTGTTTCTTTTAACGATTCTTATAGGCAGCTTTGAGGCACGGGACATCAAAGATGGTGCACAACGACCGAATGTTTTGTTCATTGTAATTGACGATCTTCGTCCAGCACTTGGTTGTTATGGGGAGTCCATTCTCCGAACGCCAAATGTTGACAATTTGGCCAGCAAGTCGGTTATGTTTGAGCAAGCTTTCGTTCAGGTAATCAACTTGTATATAAAATAGTATAGTAAATTATAACACCATAAAAATATAAGTAGTAGTAGTAGCCTTCGTCAGTCATAGTTGACTAAGGATTTTCCAGCTCCCCTATGAAACGTTTTTTTTTTTAATTTTCTTTCCCTGTGTACAGTGTGTATTTTCTGTTTCTATGAATCTGTCTGCTTCTTGCTTGAGTTGGAGCTTGAGACTATGTTTCCTAAGATTGTGGTCTGCAGCCATGTCTTCCCAGGCTGCCAGGTTTTAAGAATTAATAAGGAAGGAAAAGTGTTAAAATAGTCAAATTTATATAGTCATTGATTAACTCATCCACCCTTGATGCTGAACATTTGGTATAGTCCTAGTTTAAGCACATAAATTGTTTCAGTTCAGAAGAGTAACGTCCTCTTGAATAACATTGCACTTTACTCGGTGGGTCATGAGAAAACCTGTAATTGTAAAGGCAAGAGAAACTATGTCAGGTTCAAGTCCTAACATAATTATAATTGTTAGTGTTTGAGAACCACTGTGGTTTTGTTATGATGCCAAATATGAGTGAGATCACCACTGAAATAATTTATGTGCTTAAACTAGGAATTTAGTCTAGTCTCTGTGTGAGAGATGTATTTTTTTTAAAATACTCAAACACCTGCAACAAGTCTCAACACAACAGCAAATACAAAACTTGTGAAAACATTCTATGACGCAGTCTTGTTGCTTTATGATGCAGAGTCTTGAGATGTGAACTCTATCACCGCATGACCTTAAAAAGGTAATTATGTTGGCAGGTCATGCAAACAAGCTGAGAAGGTCCCTCCCTAGTTTAGGAGTTTCTGAGGAAATTTATTAGAAGCAACATCCATTTAAGCGAATGTTTCCCAATAGAAACTGGGGTTAAACAAGGATGTATTTAATCACCCATGTTATTTGGAGTTGTTATGGACTTCATAATGAAGAAATGCTGCACTGGTAATAAAGGCATCAAATGAATTCAAGGAGACCATTTGGAGGACCTTGACTTTGCTGATGTCATAGTTCTCATCAGCAGTCAGATAAAAACGATGCAGGAAAACACAAATGAACTATCATCAATAGCCAGCAAAATTTGGCTTGAGATCAATCATGAAAAGACTAAAGTCATGAAAAGCTTAATTCCAACAGATGACAAAATATACATGGAAGACAAAACAGTGGAGGAGATCGATCACTTTATCTATCTTGGAAGTCACATTGATCGAGAAGGGGATACAAGCAAAGAAATTAGAATAGCTAAAGCAGCAATGTCTTTCAGCAGCCTTGAAAAGTTGTGGAAATCAAAACTAATCAGCACAAACACAAAACTTAGGCTATTCAAATCAAATGTACTATCAACCCTTACGTATGCGTGTGAAAGCTGGAAAACAACATGAGATATAGAAACAAAGTTGAACGTATTTGAAAATAAATGTCTAAGGAAAATACTTGGTATAGTGTGGAAAGAATTCAAAACAAATGAGGAAATTAGAGAAAAAGCCAATCAACCACTAATATCTTCAGTAATAAAGAAAAGACGATGGTCATATGTTGGACATGTGATGAGAAGAGATAATAACCGAATAGCAAAGCAAGCCCTCATGTGGGAAACAACAGGTAAGAGAAAAAGAGGAAGACCCAGAGAGACACTGAGAAGAACATTGCTGAGAGAGGCAAAAGCAGCAGGAATCAGCTCCCTCAATGAGATAGAGCTGCTTGCACAGAACAGAGACAAATGGCGAGATTTGATAAAATATCTTTAAAAGAATTTAAAACTGCTAGAACAAAATTTTAGATAAGAGAAGGAGTATCTTGGTCTACGACCTAGGGGCCGGCTATGGCTCGGAAGGTCAATAGATAGATAGAACATCCATTTTAGATGAGATATGTGAGAGGCACACATATTGTACCTTTATATTAATACTATAAAACATGTGAGAGGAACAAGCGTTGTACCTTTATATTAACACTATAAAACATGTGAGAGGAACAAGCGTTGTACCTTTATATTAACACTATAAAACATGTGAGAGGAACAAGCGTTGTACCATTATATTAACACTATAAGATATGTTTCTTCCTAATATTGGAAATTAGCTCTCTTTTTGCTTTGACCTCTCTCAGAACATCTTCATTACTCTTCTTAGCTGTCCATGGTACTCTCAACATTCTTCTGTGAAACCACATTTCTACAGACTCCAGTGATTTTCTTGTCTGTTGTCCTATTGTCCATGATTCACATCCATATGTTAAAACTGGCTCTACATAACATTTAAGAACTCTTTTTTTTGTTTCTATTGTCAAAAATGGATTGCATAGTATCTTCCTCATTTTTTGGAAAGCTGCTTTTGCCTAAGCCATTCTACATCTTACCTCTTTTGTACATCTTCCATCTGAGGTTAACGAAGTTCCCAAATATTTAAATTCATTTACCTGTTTTAATATTGTTCCACTTATCTTTATTTTGCACTGAGGTGATGTCTTTTTCTTTGTTGTTACCATTACCTCTGTCTTTTTGCTATTAAGGCTGAGTCCTTTATTTTTGCTTTCTTTCACTATAATGTCCAACATTTCTTGTAACTCATTTTCACTCTTAGCGATTAAGACTGTATCATCAGCATACCTTAGATTATTTATATTATGACCTCCAATTGTTATTCCAGGTATGTCCCTTATGGATCTTAAAATAATCTCACTATAAATATTAAACAAATCTGGTGACAGCACACAACCTTGTCTAACACCCTGTTTTATTTGTTGAAACATTCCCAATTGGTTTCCAGTTCTTATGGCTGCTGTTTGTTGCCAGTACATATTCTTTACTATTCTTAGATCTTTGCTGTCTAAATTTATGCTTTCTAAAATTTTGATTATTTCTTGGTGCTTTACTTTGTCAAATGCTTTGGTGTAATCTATGAAACATAGGTATAGATCTGTTTTCACCTCTATGGCTCTTTCTACTAAAGATCTTATGATATAAATGGCATTGCTTGTTCCTTTATCTCTAACAAAACCACACTGTTCATCACTAATTTCTGGACTGATTTTGTTTCGCTCTCTTCGCATGATGATTTTTAAAAATATCTTAGTCATATGACTCATAAGGCTTATTGTGTGATGATCATCACATTAAATCACACCAGATTTCAATGGTAGGGCTATGAATATTGATTTGAGCATGTCATCTGTAATCATCATTTTTTGGCCATGTAATGAGAAGAGAACAACTGAAATATATTGTAAAAACTGGAAAAATTGAGGGACGAAGAGATAGATTGATGCAAAGAGAAAAAATAACAGACAGCTTAAGAGAATGGCTTGACAGAAGGTCAACAACAGAAAGGATAAATAGCTGCCGAGATCGAAAGTTGTAGAGAGACATGATCACCTATGCCAGTAGGCCCGGTACTTGATGATGATGATGATAAGATGTGTGAGAGGTACACATATTATACCTTTATATTAACACTAGATTCTATCTATCTATTGACCTTTCGAGCCGTAACCGGCCCATAGGGCGTAGACCAAGATACACCTTCTCCTATATGAATTTTTGTTCTAGCAGTTTTCTTTTAAAGATATTTTATCAAATCTCGCCATCTGTCTCTGTTCTGTGCAAGCAGTTCTATCTCATTGAGGGAGCCGATTCCTGCTGCTCTTGCCTCTCTCATCAATGTTCTTCTCAGTGTCTCCCTGGGTCTTCCTCTTTTTCTTTTACCTGTTGTTTCCCATATGAGGGCTTGCTTTGCTATTCGATTATTATCTCTTCTCATCACATGTCCAACGTATGACCATCGCCTTTTCTTTATTACTGAAGATATTAGTGGTTGATTGGCGATTTCTCTAATTTCCTCGTTTGTTTTGAATTCGTTCCATTCTATACCAAGTATTTTCCTTAGACATTTATTTTCGAATGCGTTCAACTTTGTTTCTATATCTCTTGTTGTTTTCCAGCTTTCACACGCATACGTAAGGGTTGATAGTACATTTGATTTGAATAGCCTAAGTTTTGTGTTTGTGCTAATGAGTTTTGATTTCCACAACTTTTCAAGGCTTCTGAAAGACATTGCTGCTTTAGCCAGTCTGATTCTAATTTCTTTGCTCGTATCCCCTTCTCGATCAATGTGACTTCCAAGATAGATGAAGTGATCGATCTCTTCTACTGGTTTGTTTCCATGTATATTTTGTCACTTGTTGGAATTAAACTTTTCATGACTTTAGTCTTTTCATGATTGATCTCAAGCCCAATTTTGCTGGCTATTGATGATAGTTCATTTGTGTTTTCCTGCATCGTTTTTTTCTGATTGCTGATGAGAACTATGTCATCAGCAAAGTCCAGGTCCTCCAAATGGTCTCCTTGTATCCATTCGATGCCTTTATTACCAGTGCAGCATTTCTTCATTATGAAGTCCATAACAATTCCAAATAACAAGGGCGATAAAATACATCCTTGTTTAACCCCAGTTTCTATTGAGTCTACGTTTCATTAACAACATCGTTTTTACGATAGCGGCTTGTTAAACCTCTGATCAACGGTTCTATACCAAGCCGGAGAAAAATAATTCCTCCATTTTGGAAACAACCGGAAACCCAATCAACACTAGATTAATATACCGTAATAAAAATTTCCGCATCAAAATATAAATTCTTCAAAATTTGATAGTTTGCCGTGTACAAACATTCCCGCCCCCCCCCCCCCCCCACCCCCTTACCTTCCTAATTACAATTTCTGGTGATCCCTGAATGTTGAATTTCTTTCTGTTGATGTTGGCTTGTTTTTTTTATTTTGTGAGATACAATCCTGTAACGCAAAAAAAAAAAAACAAATCACCAAATTTCAACAAATTGGTCATTTTTCTTTTTTTTTTTCGCTGTGAACTGGGAAATTTCTTTGGCCATTGAGTGACATTAAACTTTGTAAGTCAGGAAACAATAAATAGTGTGATGAGGTAGCCAAACATACTGATGGAGTTACGGTGACTGTATGAATAGACACAGTAACATGTCCAGTCCAAGCAGTCCATTTCAGATTATACATTAACCTGAGATAGGAATTCCAAGTTCCTGAGTCTCTTTTTAGGTAAACACACAGCTTTGTATCAAAAGTTCAAAGAAAATATGATTTTTAGTGTGTCTAATGTTATAATTAAGTTGTAGTAATTTGTACCACGGAATGTAACAACATGCCTCACAAGTAGGTATTGCAATCTAGGGTTAAAGAATAATTGAACATACATCCATTTTTAGGATAAAAAGAGAAGCTCCCTGCTGTTTTGTTTTCTTACAATTTGTCTTAGAACCATCATTACACTACTCACAGTCCATTAATAATGTAGTCTCTCTCCTAAACATACATGAAGATTTTGACTCATTGCATAGAACTTTCTTCCCAGATTTATTCATTTTATTTTATAAATTGTTCATGGCTGTGAGTAGATGTTTATTGATATATTTATGTAGACCAGGTTTAGCATATTTTTGTCAAATCTGACTGATATATTGTGATTCACTAGCGTAATTATCTTTATGTTTCTTGTAGCAAGCTGTTTGTGGTCCCAGCCGAATATCATTCCTCACCAGCCGTAGACCAGACACAACCAGGTTGTATGATTTTCATTCATTCTGGAGAGTACATGCAGGAAACTACACAACACTGCCTCAACATTTCAAAGAAAATGGTTACATCACACAAAATGTTGGCAAGGTTTTCCATCCTGGCAAGTCAGAATATTTTTTAAATGAATAAAACAGTGCATCTTTTTGTGCAGTGCACAATAATGATAAAGAAATCAATAACAGAGTGTTGAAATTGTTGCCAATTTTTCACAAAACGAACCATTGTCATCTCCTTATGCTGTCTCTACATTGTGGCCATCACGGAGCAACATTTTACTTTACTTTTACTCTCTTTGATGGTGCATGTGCCTGACATGTTGACCTTGTGTTTCCCTTCCTATATAACTGTCAGATAGTTACTGTGTCCCTTGTTGTTTTAAATTAAATTGTACTTATTTTATTTGAAAAGTGTCAAATAGTTCATCCCTCAATCTTCAGCTGTTTCAGATCTCCATTATTTGTTTTCTCCTCTCTCCACCAAAATCGTCCCATTCTTCTATAAACCCAGACTTCAAGGACTTCAATTTTCTTCTTCTCCCTTATTAAGTGTCCATGTTTCTCCACCGTTTTTGATTCTGGTGAACTTTTATGTGAGTATATCTTTTTATATATTGCTAAAAGTGCATAACAAATAGAAGAAATATATAGGAAACAGGCAAATAATTGTAGTTCTGTGGTATAGCTGGTGGCAGGAGTAAGTAGTCGGGTGTAACGTACATTCACTGGTTTTTTGCATAAATAACATTTATTGTTTGCTTTGAGTAACCAAGACTTCGCATTGTTTAAGGACTAGAAATATTTGACACATAGCTGATAAAGATTCAAATAAAATTACCAGAGCTGTCACACTATGAACCAATGATGGAAGAAAATAACAGCAAAAGGCTGCTTCATGAAGGTAGATATAAAATGAACAAAGGCTGCTTCATGAAGGTAGATATAAAATGAACAAAGGCTGCTTCATGAAGGTAGATATAAAATGAACAAAGGCTGCTTCATGAAAGTAGATATAAAATGAACAAAGGCTGCTTCATGAAGGTAGATATAAAATGAGCAAAGGCTGCTTCATGAAGGTAGATATAAAATGAGCAAAGGCTGCTTCATGAAGGTAGATATAAAATGAACAAAGGCTGCTTCATGAAGGTAGATATAAAATGAGCAAAGGCTGTTTCATGAAGGTAGATATAAAATGAACAAAGGCTGCTTCATGATGGTAGATATAAAATGAACAAAGGCTGCTTCATGAAGGTAGATATAAAATGAGCAAAGGCTGCTTCATGAAGGTAGATATAAATTAAGCAAAGGCTACTTCATGAAGGTAGATATAAAATGAACAAAGAAGACCTGGAGCCATGGATAGAAGAAAGTGAACGTTTTTTGCTGGCTTTTGTACATGGGGTTTGATAGTAACTGATTACTTGACAGGTTTGTCAATATTGATGTTCAAAGCAGAGCTGGGCGATAAGCACAAATATATCATATATGATATTGTGTACAATACACTCAATATATGTGAGGCCGCGAGTAGAGCTGCAGATAAATATATAAATAAACAATAATTTAAAAGTATATAAAATAAAAAATATAAATATATAATTTAAAAATATATAAACACATTTTTTTAAACTGTAATTAAAAAAACAAATAAATAAATTTTTAAAAAATAACAGAATAAACAAAATATATACATAATATATACATAATATATATATTATAATATAGTAGTAGTACTAGTAGTAGTAGCCTCCATCAGTCATAGTTGACTGTTGATTTTTCAGCACTCCTAGGAATATTATTATTTCTTTTCTTTTGCTGTGTATTCTCTGTTTTCTATGAATCTTTCAGCTTCTTGTTTGAGTTGGAGCTTCAGAGTGTTTCCAAAGATTGCAGTCTGCAGCTATTTCTTCTCTGGCTCAGGGTTTATGTTCAGAGTCTTCATGCTGTGTTTACACACGTCTACAAATTGAAGTTTTGGGTGCCCCCTGGTTCTTTTGCCATCTGCCAATTGCAACTATCCAACAAAGTTGATCTCCCACTGTCGAAAACAGTCCCTGGCAAATGCTGCTTCCCGAGTTGTAAAGTAAAAGTCAAGAGTCCTGTCACGCCAAGTGGCGTATAGAGAATATGGTGCTAGTGACCATCATTTTTATAGACCTTCAGCAAATGATTTTTGGAGTAATCTTCCCGTGTTATGCCAACACCAAATTGGCAAAGCTGGAGTACCTGCTCTAGGGGGCAAGCTTGGGCAGAAAAAGAAAGCGACAAGTTGTTGCCCATGCAACATGTTTTTTCTCTCCACTCAGCCAAGCGATCTAAAGGTCTAGCAGGGCAAGAACAGTTTTGTACCAATTATATAATATATATAAATAAAATGGTATTACGCAGCTGACCGGCCATAATGCCATTTTATATCTATTTATTTTATCTACGCAGAGCTTGTAAATCATAATGACTTCTCATTTGTATTTATTTTAATTTACTGAAATTTATTTAAAATTCACTTGTTATCTACACTTTGAAGTCTAAAGTCTGGTAGTCCCTGATTATTCCCTTACAGCTAGAGTCCCTTCAATATCTTTTGCATTTCTGTATTCAACATTTCATCAAAATTATTAACCGTCACATGATGATGATTAATGGTTATATTGTAGTTCTGAGCTGTAAGTCCTTGGATGGTGTGGTGAGTTGCATAAGTTTTCATGATTTGTTGCATTAGATGATTTCTTGTATTAGATGATTTGTTGTATTAGATGATTTGTTGTATTAGATGATTTGTTGCATTAGATGATTTGTTGTATTAGATAACTTGTTGTATTAGATGATTTGTTGTATTAGATGATTTGTTGTATTAGATGATTTGTTGTATTAGATGATTTGTTGCATTAGATGATTTGTTGTTTTAGATGATTTGTTGTAATAGATGATTTGATGTATTAGATGATTTGTTGTATTAGATGATTTGTTGTATTAGATAATTTGTTGTATTAGATGATTTCTTGTATTAGATGATGTGCTGTATTAGATGAAGCTTGTATCACAGAAAGCACCATGAAGATTGCATCACAGACTCCACCATGAAGCTTGTATCACAGACACCACTATCAAGCTTGTATCACAGACACCACCATGAAGCTTGTGTCATAGACACCACCATGAAGCGTGTATCACAGACACCACCATGAAGTTTGTATCACAGACACCACCATGTAGCTTGTATCACAGACACCACCATAAAGCTTGTATTATAGATAGCACCGTGAAGCTTGTATCACAGACACCACCATAAAGCTTTTATCACAAACATCACCATAAAGCTTGTATCACAGACACCACCATAAAGCTTGTATCACAGACACCACCATAAAGCATGTATTATAGATAGCACCATGAAGCTTGTATCACAGACACCACCATAAAGCATGTATTATAGATAGCACCGTGAAGCTTGTATCACAGACACCATCATAAAGCTTTTATCACAGACATCACCATAAAGCTTGTATCACAGACACCACCATAAAGCTTGTATAACAGACACCACCATAAAGCATGTATTATAGATAGCACCGTGAAGCTTGTATCACAGACACCACCATAAAGCTTTTATCACAAACATCACCATAAAGCTTGTATCACAGACACCACCATAAAGCTTGTATCACAGACACCACCATAAAGCATGTATTATAGATAGCACCATGAAGCTTGTATCACAGACACCACCATAAAGCATGTATTATAGATAGCACCGTGAAGCTTGTATCACAGACACCACCATAAAGCATGTATTATAGATAGCACCATGAAGCTTGTATCACAGACACCACCATGAAGCTTGTATTACAGACACCACCATGAAGCTTGTATCAAGAAACCACCATGTAGCTTGTATCACAGACACCACCATGAAGCTTGTATTACAGACACCACCATAAAGCATGTATTATAGATAGCACCGTGAAACTTGTATCAAGACACCACCATGAAGCTTGTATCACAGACACCACCATGAAGTTTGTATCACAGACCCCATCATGAAGCTTGTACACAGACACCACAAGGAAGCTTATATCACAGACACCATCATGAAGCTTGTATCACAGACACCACCGTGAAGTTTGTATCACAGACACCATCATGAAGCTTGTACACAGACACCAACAGGAAGCTTGTATCACAGACACCATCATGAAGCTTGTATCACAGACACCACCATGACACTTGTGTCATAGAAGCGTGTATCACAGACAAAACAATGAAGTATGTGTCACAGACACCACCATGAAGCGTGTATCATAGATAGCACCGTGAAGCTTGTATCACAGACACCACCATGAAGCACGTATCATAGATAGCACTGTGGAGCTTGTATCACAGACACCACCATGAAGTGTGTATCATAGATAGCACCGTGAAGCTTGTTTCACAGACACCACCATGAAGCTTGTATCACAGACACCACCATGAAGCTTGTATCAAGACACCACCATGTAGCTTGTATCACAGACACCACCATGAAGCTTGTATTACAGACACCACCATAAAGCATGTATTATAGATAGCACCGTGAAACTTGTATCAAGACACCACCATGAAGCTTGTATCACAGACACCACCATGAAGCTTGTATCACAGACACCATCATGAAGCTTGTACACAGACACCACCAGGAAGCTTGTATCACAGACACCATCATGAAGCTTGTATCACAGACACCACCGTGAAACTTGTATCACAGACACCATCATGAAGCTTGTACACAGACACCACCAGGAAGCTTGTATCACAGACACCATCATGAAGCTTGTGTCACAGACACCACCATGACGCTTGTGTCATAGAAGCGTGTATCACAGACAAAACAATGAAGCATGTGTCACAGACACCACCATGAAGCTTGTATCACAGACACCACCATGAAGCGTGTATCATAGATAGCACCGTGAAGCTTGTACCACAGACACCACCATGAAGCTTGTATCACAGACACCACCATAAAGCATATATTATAGATAGCACAATGAAGCTTGTATCACAGACACCACCATAAAGCATGTATTATAGATAGCACCGTGAAGCTTGTATCACAGACACAACCATAAAGCATGTATTATAGATAGCACCGTGAAGCTTGTATCACAGACACCACCATAAAGCATGTATTATAGATAGCACCATGAAGCTTGTATCACAGACACCACCATGAAGCTTGTATTACAGACACCACCATAAAGCATGTATTATAGATAGCACCGTGAAACTTGTATCAAGACACCACCTTGAAGCTTGTATCACAGACACCACCATGAAGCTTGTATCACAGACACCATCATGAAGCTTGTACACAGACACCACCAGGAAGCTTGTATCACAGATACCATCATGAAGCTTGTATCACAGATACCATCATGAAGCTTGTATCACAGACACCACCGTGAAGCTTGTATCACAGACACCATCATGAAGCTTGTACACAGACACCACCAGGAAGCTTGTATCACAGACACCATCATGAAGCTTGTATCACAGACACCACCATGACGCTTGTGTCATAGAAGCGTGTATCACAGACAAAACAATGAAGCATGTGTCACAGACACCACCATGAAGCTTGTATCATAGACACCACCATGAAGCGTGTATCATAGATAGCACCGTGAAGCTTGTATCACAGACACCACCATGAAGCATGTATCATAGATAGCACCGTGGAGCTTGTATCACAAACACCACCATGAAGCGTGTATCATAGATAGCACAGTGAAGCTTGTTTCACAGACACCACCATGAAGCTTGTATCACAGACACCACCATGAAGCTTGTATCACAGACACCACCATCAAGCTTGTATCATAGATAGCACAGTGAAGCTTGTATCACAACACCACCATGAATCTTGTATCACAGACACCACCATCAAGCTTGTATCATAGATAGCACCGTGGAGCTTGTATCACAGACACCACCATGAAGCTTGTATCACAGACACCATCATGAAGCTTGTATTACAGACACCACCATAAAGCATGTATTATAGATAGCACCGTGAAACTTGTATCAAGACACCACCATGAAGCTTGTATCACAGACACCACCATGAAGCTTGTATCACAGACACCATCATGAAGCTTGTACACAGACACCACCAGGAAGCTTGTATCACAGATACCATCATGAAGCTTGTATCACAGACACCACCGTGAAGCTTGTATCACAGACACCATCATGAAGCTTGTACACAGACACCACCAGGAAGCTTGTATCACAGACACCATCATGAAGCTTGTATCACAGACACCACCATGACGCTTGTGTCATAGAAGCGTGTATCACAGACAAAACAATGAAGCATGTGTCACAGACACCACCATGAAGCTTGTATCACAGACACCACCATGAAACGTGTATCATAGATAGCACCGTGAAGCTTGTATCACAGACACCACCATGAAGCATGTATCATAGATAGCACCGTGGAGCTTGTATCACAAACACCACCAAGAAGTGTGTATCATAGATAGCACAGTGAAGCTTGTTTCACAGACACCACCATGAAGCTTGTATCACAGACACCACCATGAAGCTTGTATCACAGACACCACCATCAAGCTTGTATCATAGATAGCACAGTGAAGCTTGTATCACAACACCACCATGAATCTTGTATCACAGACACCACCATCAAGCTTGTATCATAGATAGCACCGTGGAGCTTGTATCACAGACACCACCATGAAGCTTGTATCACAGACACCATCATGAAGCTTGTATCACAGACACCACCATGAAGCTTGTATCATAGACACCACCATGAAGCTTGTATCATAGACACCACCATGAAGCTTGTATCACAGACACCACCATCAAGCTTGTATCACAGACACCACCATGAAGCTTGTATCACAGACACTACCATGAAGCTTGTATCATAGACACCACCATGAAGCTTGTATCATAGACACCACCATCAAGCTTGTATCACAGACACCACCATGAATCTTGTATCATAGACACCACCATGAAGCTTGTATCACAGACACCACCATCAAGCTTGTATCACAGACACCACCATGAAGCTTGTATCACAGACACTACCATGAAGCTTGTATCATAGACACCACCATGAAGCTTGTATCATAGACACCACCATCAAGCTTGTATCACAGACACCACCATGAATCTTGTATCATAGACACCACCATGAAGCTTGTATCACAGACACCACCATGAAGCTTGTATCACAGACACCACCATGAAGCTTGTATCACAGACACCACCATGAAGCTTGTATCATAGACACCACCATGAAACTTGTATCATAGACTCCACCATGAATCTTGTATCACAGACACCACCATGAAGCATGTATCACAGACACCACCATGAAGCTTGTATCATAGACACCACCATGAAGCTTGTATCACAGACACCACCATGAAGCTTGTATCACAGACACCACCATGAAGCTTGTATCACAAACACCACCATGAAGCTTATGACACAGACAACACCATGAAGCATGTATCATAGACACCACCATGAAGCTTGTATTACAGACACCACCATGAAGCTTGTTTTACAGACACCACCATGAAGCTTGTATTACAGACACCACCATGAAGCTTGAATCATAGACACCACCATGAAGCTTGTACCATAGACAGCATCATGAAGCGTGTATTACAGACACCACCATGAAGCTTGTATTACTGACACCACCATGGAGCTTGTATTACAGACACCACCATGAAGCTTGTATCACAGACACCACCATGAAGCTTGTACCATAGACAGCATCATGAAGTGTGTATTACAGACACCACTGTGGGGACCATGTAACGTGGTAGAAGAGATGTGTTTTGCTAAATGTTACAAGAAAGTTGTGCAAACAAAGTGTTTACTTTTTTGTAAAAATGGAATAAGAGCAAGTGTGTATTTTGTTTGTACAGTTTTAGGTTAACTCTGGAAGAATTATTTGGCTGGTTCCAGCAAAGTTATCTGACATGAAACTGTGAACTACCTAATGTCATAATTTTTATAAAACTTGTGTTCATAATTAGAAGGAGTCATAAATTAAATGCATTAAGTGTGTAAGTAATTAATAAATGCATTAAGTGTGTAAGTAATTAATAAATGTATATAAGTTTGTAAGTATTTAATAATGTATATAAGTGTGTAAGTAATTAATAAATGTATATAAGTGTGTAAGTAATTAATAAATGTATATAAGTGTATAAGTAATTAATAAATGTATATAAGTGTGTAAGTAATTAATAAATGTATATAAGTATGAAAATAATTAATAAATGTATATAAGTGTGTAAGTAATTAATAAATGCATGTAAGTATGTAAATAATTAATAAATGTGTATAAGTATGAAAATAATTAATAAATGTATATAAATATGTAAATAATTAATAAATGTATATAAGTGTGTAAATAATTAATAAATGTATATAAGTATGTAAATAATTAATAAATGTATATAAGTGTGTAAATAATTAATAAATGTATATAAGTGTGTAAATAAAAAATGTATATAAGTATGTAAATAATTAATAAATGTATAAGTATGAAAATAATTAATAAATGTATATAAGTGTGTAAATAATTAATAAATGTATATAAGTGTGTAAATAATTAATAAATGTATATAAGTGTGTAAATAATTAATAAATGTATATAAGTGTGTAAATAAAAAATGTATATAAGTATGTAAATAATTAATAAATGTATAAGTATGAAAATAATTAATAAATGTATATAAGTGTGTAAATAATTAATAAATGTATAAGTATGCAAATAATTAATAAATGTATATAAGTGTGTAAATAAAAAATGTATATAAGTATGTAAATAATTAATAAATGTATAAGTATGAAAATAATTAATAAATGTATATAAGTGTGTAAATAATTAATAAATGTATTTAAGTGTGTAAATAATTAATAAATGTATATAAGTATAAAATTAATTAATAAATGTATATAAGTATGTAAATAATTAATAAATGTATATAAGTGTGTAAATAATTAATAAATGTATATAAGTGTGTAAATAAAAATGTATATAAGTATGTAAATAATTAATAAATGTATAAGTATGAAAATAATTAATAAATGTATATAAGTGTGTAAATAATTAATAAATGTATTTAAGTGTGTAAATAATTAATAAATGTATATAAGTATAAAATTAATTAATAAATGTATATAAGTATGTAAATAATTAATAAATGTATATAAGTGTGTAAATAATTAATAAATGTATATAAGTGTGTAAATAATTAATAAATGTATATTAGTATAAAAATAATTAATAAATGTATATAAGTATGAAAATAATTAATAAATGTATATAATTATGTAAATAATTAATAAATGTATATAAGTGTGTAAATAATTAATAAATGTATATAAGTGTGTAAATAATTAATAAATGTATATAAGTATAAAAATAATTAATAAATGCATATATGTATGTAGATAATAAATAAATGTAAATCAAACTAAAGGGAGACAAATGAAATAATGTTAAGAGCTAAAAACCACCTTTGGACCTACATTAAATGTCATATATTCAGACATCCGAAACTGGGTCCAAGCTCACAAAGTTAATGCTGCTACTAAATCTCTGCAGGAATCGCCAGTAACTACACTGACGACGCTTACTATAGTTGGACCAACACACCCTACCATCCCCCTACACAAGCTTATAAAGATGCAAAGGTACTTAACTCATGTTTACAACTATTACACTTGTCTAATTCAGTCAATCAATAGAAACTGGGGTTAAACAAGGATGTATTTTATTGCCCTTGTTATTTGGAATTGTTATGGACTTCATAATGAAGAAATGCTGCACTGGTAATAAAGGCATCGAATGGATACAAGGAGACCATTTGGAGGACCTTGACTTTGCTGATGACATAGTTCTCATCAGCAGTCAGATAAAAACGATGCAGGAAAACACAAATGAACTATCATCAGGAGCCAGCAAAATTGGGCTTGAGATCAATCATGAAAAGACTAAAGTCATGAAAAGTTTAATTCCAACAGATGACAAAATATAGATAGAAAACAAACCAGTAGAAGAGATCGATCACTTTATCTATCTTGGAAGTCACATTGATTGAGAAGGGGATACGAGCAAAGAAATTAGAATCAGAATAGCTAAAGCAGCAATGTCTTTCAGAAGCCTTGAAAAGTTGTGGAAATCAAAACTCATCAGCACAAACACGAAACTTAGGCTATTCAAATCAAATGTGCTATGAACCCTTACGTATGCGTGTGAAAGCTGGAAAACAACAAGAGATATAGAAACAAAGTTGAATGCATTCGAAAATAAATGTCTAAGGAAAATACTTGGTATAGCGTGGAACGAATTCAAAACAAACGAGGAAATTAGAGAAATCGCCAATCAACCACTAATATCTTCAGTAATAAAGAAAAGACGATGGTCATATGTTGGACATGTGATGAGAAGAGATAATAACCGAATAGCAAAGCAAGCCCTCATGTGGGAAACAACAGGTAAGAGAAAAAGAGGAAGACCCAGAGAGACACTGAGAAGAACATTGATGAGAGAGGCAAAAGCAGCAGGAATCGGCTCCATCAATGAGATAGAACTGCTTGCACAGAACAGAGACAAATGGCGAGATTTGATAAAATATCTTTAAAGGAAAACTGCTAGAAAAAAAATGCAGATAGAAGTTGTATCTTGGTCTACGCCCTATGGGCCGGCTATGGCTCGAAAGGTCAATAGATAGATAGATAGAAATAAGTCATGTCAACATCATCATCATGTGCTGTCACCAGGATAAAACCCCCATGTCTATCTCTTGATGTTATCAGCTCACTTTAGTCATTATCAGTAAGCCATTTATCAATGATATAATTCTGCTTCAAATATTTCACTCTCCAGTTGGTTCATTTGGTTTTCTTTTCTTTGTTTAATATTTTGAACTTGTAACACTTTACTTTGTTACCAAAAATAATTGGTTTCTTTGTTTAATATTTTGAACTTGTAACACTTTACTTTGTTACCAAAAATAATTGGTTTCATTTGAACCACTAAAAGTCTAGTTATTATCTAGTCTTCTTCTTCTCCTTTGTTCATCCAGAGGATGATGGAGAGATTGTGTGTCTCGTTACAGAGAAGTGTAACAATAGAGAGATTGTATGTCTCTTTCCAGAGATATGTAACAATAGCGAGATGGTATGTCTATTTATAAAGAGATGTAACATTAGAGAGATTGTGAGTCTATCTACAGAGAGAATTTACAATAGAGAGAATGTGAGTCTATCTACAGAGAGATGTAATAATAGAAATATTGTGTGTCTATCTATAGAGAGATGTAACAATAGAAAGATTGTGTGTCTATCTACAGAGAGATGTAACAATAGAAAGATTGTGTGTCTATCTACAGAGAAATGTAATAATAGAAAGATTGTGTGTCTATCTACAGAGAGATGTAACAATAGAAAGATTGTGTGTGTATTTACAGAGAGATGTAACAATGGAAAGATTGTGTGTCTATTTACAGAGAGATATAACAATGGAAAGATTGTGTGTCTATTTACAGAGAGATATAATAATGGAAAGATTGTGTGTCTATTTACAGAGAGATGTAACAATGGAAAGATTATGTGTCTATTTGCAGAGAGATATAACAATGGAAAGATTGTATGTCAATTCACAGAGAGATGTAACTATAGAGAGATTCTATGTCTCTTTAAGAGAGATGTAACAATAAAGAGATTGTGTGCCTATTTACAGAGAGATGTAACAGTAAAGAGATTTTGTGTCTATTTAAAGAGAGATGTAGCAATAAAGAGATTGTGTGTCTATTTACAGAGAGATGTAACTATAGAGAGATTGTATGTTTCTTTAAGAGAGATGTAACAATAAAGAAATTGCGTGCCTATTTACTGAGAGATTGCATGCCTATTTACAGAGAGATTGTGTGTCTATTTACAGAGAGATTGAGTGCCTATTTACAGAGAGATCACGTGCCTATTTACAGAGAGATTGAGTGTCTACTTACAGAGAGATTGTGTGTCAATTTACAGAGAGATGTATTATTTGCTTTAACTTCGTGGCATGATCTACTGGCTACTGAGATAGCCTCCTCTTTTGATGTATGTTCACTAGGACATGCTTGTTCGTCTGTTTCTAGAACCACACAAACAACCAAAGTGTTTATATTTGAGGTTAATTGTGTGAAATGCAACATTAAAGCATGGTTTGGACAATGTGTCTTTGAGTCTACACCCTGCTGGTCTTGTGACAAGATCTATATCAATGGAAGCTACTTTCAGTCCTATCTTGGCTGTCCATTAATGTCTGTCTTTGTTTTGTTGTCTGGCCTGAGCTTATATATCTGCGACATCAGCACAGCAATGGTAGCCTACATTCAACATCTGGGAGGAATCATGTCAATAAGTGATGTCCTCACATGAAAACCCCTCTACGTCCATGAAAACCCCTCTACGTCCATGAAAACCCCTTTATGTCCATGAAACCCCTTTTTGTCCATGAAAACCCCTCTCTCATTTTAGGTGTGTCCTGGCAACAACGGAACCCTGGGAATGAATGTTGTGTGTCCTGTTGATGTGTCACTGATGCCAGGAAAGTCACTACCAGACCTCCAGAGTTCAGAATTTGCAGCAGAGTTCATCAAAAACATGTCTGAAACAAAACCAGATCAGCCCTTTTTTCTAGCTGTTGGATTTCATAAACCACATATTCCTCTGAAGTATCCAAAGATGTATAAAAGTAAGGACTGAAACTGAAACAAAGGGAATCAAATTATCACTTCAATGCATTGCTTTGTAACTGCCATGAAGATTTGAGATGTAAAAATTCAATCTATGTAAAATTACAATCCATATAAAGTTATAATCTATGTAAAGCTACAATACTTGTAAAAAATACAATCCATGTATAGATAGTAGTAGTAGCCTCCATCAGTCATAGTTGACTATAGATTTTTCAGCGCCCCTAGAAATGTCCTCTCTTGGCGCGGGCTTGGGCAAAAAAAGAAAGAGACAAGTTGTTGATGTAAAGATACAATCCATGTAAAGCTATAATACATGTAAAGCTACACTCTATGTAAAGATAAAATCCATGTAAAGCTACAATCCATGTAGAGATACATTCCATGTAAATTTACAATCCATGTAAAGTTACAATCCATGTAAAGTTACAATCCATGTAATGTTACATTCCATGTAAAGTTACAATCCATGTAAAGTTACAATCCATGTAAATATACAATCCATGTAAATATACAATCCATGTAAAGTTACAATTCATGTAAAGCTACAATCCATGTAGAGATACATTCCATGTAAATTTACAATCCATGTAAAGTTACAATCCATGTAAAGTTACAATCCATGTAAAGATACAATCCATGTAAAGTTACAATCCATGTAAAGTTACAATCCATGTAAAGCTACAATCCATGTAAAGTTATAATCCATGTAAAGTTATAACCCATATAAAGTTACAATCCATGTAAAGTTATAATCCATATAAAGATACAATCCATGTAATGTTATAATCCATATAAAGATACAATCCATGTAAAGTTATAATCCATATAAAGTTACAATCCATGTAAAGTTACATTATTCTTACCACACAGAAGAGAAACAAAAACTCAACAAAGTACAACCCCCATACCAGACTTGATTGTCTCCCCTGTCTGTTGTTTTTAATCAATTTGAGTTTTGTAAAGCTCCCCTTGTTTGTCTGATCTCGAGTAAATAATGATTCTATTGCTACATTTTTCTTATATTGTGACCATCTTCTAACTGTTCATGAATTGTGATCACCTTGTAACTATCTATCTATTGACATTTCGAGTCATGGCCGGCCCATAGGTCATAAACCCAGATACTCTTTCTCTTATCTAAATTTTCTTTTTGGCAGTCTCAATCCTTGTAAAGATCTTTTATCAAATCTCACCATTTATCTCTGTTCTGTGCAAGAATCTCAAACTCAGTGACGCAGCTGATTCCTGCTGCCTTTGTCTCTCTAATCAATGTTCTTCTCAGTGTTTCTCTCTGTTGGCCTCTTTTTCTCCTACCTGTTGTCTCCCTCATGAGGGCTTGCTTTGCTATTCAGTTATGATCTCTTCTCATCACATGTCCAATGTCTTTTCTTGATTACTGATGTTGATGATAGTGGTTGATTGGCGATTTCTATAATTTCCTCATTTTTTAACAAATTTGTTCCACGCTATATCATGTATTGCGTTCAACTTTGTTTCTAAGTCTCTTGTTGTTTTCCAGCTCTCGCATGCATATGTAAGGGTTGATAGTACGTTTGATTTGATTTGTTTTGTGTTGATGAGTTTTGATTACCACATCTTCTAAAGTCTTTTGAAGGACATTGCTGCTTTAGCTATTCTGATTGTGACTATTCATGATGTATCATTTATAACAATTCATCATCATCATCATTGAGTGCTGTCTCCGCATTGAAGGTTGGCTACCATGGAGCGCCATTCCACTCTGTCTCCTGCTTTGATGGTGCAGATTGTCATAGGTTGACTTGTCCTTCTATTAATGTTACTCGTCCATGTTAGTCTTGGTCTGTCTCTTTTACCTTGTATATTTGCTTCCAATATTACTTTTATTAGGATGATGTGTTTTTTAACATGCCCCAACAATTTCATTTGTCTTGTTCTAATTGTGTTTAGTAGTTCTCTTTTCATTTTTAATTGTTTTAAAACTTTGTTTGTTTTCTTTTCTTTCTATCAAATTCTACCTATTCTTCTATAAATCTACATTTCAAAGGCTTCAATTTTCTGTTCTGTTTTCTTGTCTAATGTCCATGTTTCTGCACCATGGAAGAATATTGAGAAGATTATAACAATTAATCAGCAACATATGGAGGTGGTGGAGGCTAATATTATTCGTGCTGCTATTACGTAACTCCATGAGAACTAGGTAACAAAGATTTTGTTCTAGCCTAAAAGTTATATTTTTAGCTGTCTGTCCGTAGAAATCTGGCACAATGTGAGTGTGAATGTGAGTGTGTATGTATGTGTGTGCATGTGTGCAAAGATGTTTTGAATCAGTTAACTCCCCTTACTCTTAAAACCTGTTACTTCCAAGAACTAGTTAGCATTTCATATGCTACCGAAAATACGAAGGTTTATATCTAATTAGTTTTTGTAGTAATTGCATTTGAATTTGTTATTAATATTGAAGTGAGATCAAATGTTCATGAAATGCTGCATTTATTACATTTGAGTGTAAAAAATACCATTCCTCACCACAATAATGTGCACAATTTCTTCATTCACTTTTAATGAAATATTAGATGTACCATTGACCATCAAGGTATGATTACAAGATGAAAAGAGTTACATTCGACATAACTCTCATTTCTTATGGTTTGTGGAGGATTTACTACAATCAAGGTCACATGTGGTGGACATGATTCTTATCCAAGGAGAAAGTGTTCCTAATAGTGTTCCTAAAAGGAGAAAGTGTTCCTAATAGTGTTCCTAATAATGTCCCTAATAGTGTTCCTAAAAGGAGAAAGTGTTCCTAATAGTGTTCCTAATAATGTCCCTAATAGTGTTCCTAATAGGAGAATGTGTTCCTAATAGTGTTCCTAAAAAGAGAATGTGTTCCTAATAGTGTTCCTAATAATGTTCCTAATAGTCTTCTTAATAGTGTTCCTAATAGTGTTCCTAATAGTCTTCCTAATAGTCTTCCTAATAGTGTTCCTAATAGTCTTCCTAATAGTCTTCCTAATAGTCTTCCTAATAGTGTTCCTAATAGTCTTCCTAATAGTCTTCCTAATAGTCTTCCTAATAGTGTTCCTAATAGTCTTCCTAATAGTCTTCCTAATAGTCTTCCTAATAGTCTTCCTAATAGTGTTCCTAATAGTGTTCCTAATAGTCTTCCTAATAGTCTTCCTAATAGTGTTCCTAATAGTCTTCCTAATAGTGTTCCTAATAGTGTTCCTAATAGTGTTCCTAATAGTGTTCCTAATAGTGTTCCTAATAGTGTTCCTAATAGTGTTCCTAATAGTGTTCCTAATAGTCTTCCTAATAGTGTTCCTAATAGTGTTCCTAATAGTGTTCCTAAAAGTGTTCCTAATAGTGTTCCTAATAATGTTCCTAATAGTGTTCCTAATAGAGTTCCTAATAGTGTTCCTAATAGTGTTCCTAATAGTGTTCCTAATAGTGTTCCTAATAGTGTTCCTAATAGTGTTCCTAAAAGTGTTCCTAATAGTGTTCCTAATAATGTTCCTAATAGTGTTCCTAATAGAGTTCCTAATAGTGTTCCTAATAGTGTTCCTAAAAGTGTTCCTAATAGTGTTCCAAATAGTGTTCCTAATAGTGTTCCTAATAATGTTCCTAATAGTGTTCCTAATAGGAGAATGTGTTCCTAATAGTGTTCCTAAAAGGAGAAAGTGTTCCTAATAGTGTTCCTAATAATGTTCCTAATAGTGTTCCTAATAGTGTTCCTAATAGAGTTCCTAATAGTGTTCCTAATAGTGTTCCTAATAGTGTTCCTAATAGTGTTCCTAATAGTCTTCCTAATAGTGTTCCTAATAGTCTTCCTAATAGTGTTCCTAATAGTCTTCCTAATAGTGTTCCTAATAGTCTTCCTAATAGTGTTCCTAATAGTCTTCCTAATAGTGTTCCTAATAGTCTTCCTAATAGTGTTCCTAATAGTCTTCCTAATAGTGTTCCTAATAGTCTTCCTAATAGTGTTCCTAATAGTCTTCCTAATAGTGTTCCTAATAGTCTTCCTAATAGTGTTCCTAATAGTCTTCCTAATAGTGTTCCTAATAGTCTTCCTAATAGTCTTCCTAATAGTCTTCCTAATAGTCTTCCTAATAGTGTTCCTAATAGTCTTCCTAATAGTGTTCCTAATAGTGTTCCTAATAGTGTTCCTAATAGTGTTCCTAATAGTGTTCCTAATAGTCTTCCTAATAGTGTTCCTAATAGTGTTCCTAATAGTGTTCCTAATAGTCTTCCTAATAGTGTTCCTAATAGTGTTCCTAATAGTGTTCCTAAAAGTGTTCCTAATAGTGTTCCTAATAGTGTTCCTAATAGTGTTCCTAATAGAGTTCCTAATAGTGTTCCTAATAGTGTTCCTAATAGTGTTCCTAATAGTGTTCCTAATAGTGTTCCTAATAGTGTTCCTAAAAGTGTTCCTAATAGTGTTCCTAATAATGTTCCTAATAGTGTTCCTAATAGAGTTCCTAATAGTGTTCCTAATAGTGTTCCTAAAAGTGTTCCTAATAGTGTTCCAAATAGTGTTCCTAATAGTGTTCCTAATAATGTTCCTAATAGTGTTCCTAATAGGAGAATGTGTTCCTAATAGTGTTCCTAAAAGGAGAAAGTGTTCCTAATAGTGTTCCTAATAGTGTTCCTAATAGGAGAATGTGTTCCTAATAGCGTTCCCAATAGGAGAAAGTGTTCGTAATAGCGTTCCCAATAGGAGAAAGTGTTCGTAATAGCGTTCCCAATAGGAGAAAGTGTTCGTAATAGCGTTCCCAATAGGAGAAAGTGTTCGTAATAGCGTTCCCAATAGGAGAAAGTGTTCCTAATAGTCTTCCTAATAGTCTTCCTAATAGTCTTCCTAATAGTGTTCCTAATAGTCTTCCTAATAGTCTTCCTAATAGTCTTCCTAATAGTCTTCCTAATAGTCTTCCTAATAGTCTTCCTAATAGTGTTCCTAATAGTGTTCCTAATAGTCTTCCTAATAGTCTTCCTAATAGTGTTCCTAATAGTCTTCCTAATAGTGTTCCTAATAGTGTTCCTAATAGTGTTCCTAATAGTGTTCCTAATAGTCTTCCTAATAGTGTTCCTAATAGTGTTCCTAATAGTGTTCCTAATAGTCTTCCTAATAGTGTTCCTAATAGTGTTCCTAATAGTGTTCCTAAAAGTGTTCCTAATAGTGTTCCTAATAATGTTCCTAATAGTGTTCCTAATAGTCTTCCTAATAGTGTTCCTAATAGTGTTCCTAATAGTGTTCCTAATAGTGTTCCTAATAGTGTTCCTAATAGTGTTCCTAAAAGTGTTCCTAATAGTGTTCCTAATAATGTTCCTAATAGTGTTCCTAATAGAGTTCCTAATAGTGTTCCTAATAGTGTTCCTAAAAGTGTTCCTAATAGTGTTCCAAATAGTGTTCCTAATAGTGTTCCTAATAATGTTCCTAATAGTGTTCCTAATAGGAGAATGTGTTCCTAATAGTGTTCCTAAAAGGAGAAAGTGTTCCTAATAGTGTTCCTAATAGTGTTCCTAATAGGAGAATGTGTTCCTAATAGCGTTCCCTATAGGAGAAAGTGTTCGTAATAGCGTTCCCAATAGGAGAAAGTGTTCGTAATAGCGTTCCCAATAGGAGAAAGTGTTCGTAATAGCGTTCCCAATAGGAGAAAGTGTTCGTAATAGCGTTCCCAATAGGAGAAAGTGTTCCTAATAGTCTTCCTAATAGAGACTGCATTTCTGTGCCACTGCTTGACAGAGAAGCGGTATAATCTTGCTGGCCACACCCTTCTTATAGCAGACTGTACTTCTGAAATTAATAAAATAGAGCAACTAATATATCATTGTCAAACAGGTGCAGATTGTATATTATTATATGGGGAACTTCCGAGGCGATAATAGGGAATAATAGAACAAAGAAGTATGTGTTAGCACTCGGAAAAATTGACAGACAAACAACAATAGAAAAAAACGAAGAACAATATATGGTCCGAAGTGGGATCGAACCCGTACTCAGTGGCACCGCGCCTTGCCACGAGAGGCCGAACGCTTGGTACACTGCCACTCAGCCAACAAAAAATTGGCTATTGCAGTAGTGTCTTCCACGAAAGGCGATCTCAATGACTATAGCATAGGGTAACGATCACAGACCGGAAATAAATTGTATATTTGTACTTTCCTATTAATGCAAGTATCTCCCAACAATTTATGTATTATTATTTGTACCCAGTATATAACCACTGGGAACTACTATTCGTGCTGTTTCGTCCAATAAATGTTTGTCTACAACACAAGTATTCAGCCCTGTTGGGAGATACTTGCATTAATAGGAAAGTACAAATATACAATTTATTTCCGGTCTGTGATCGTTACCCTATGCTATAGTCATTGAGATCGCCTTTCGTGGAAGACACTACTGCAATAGCCAATTTTTTGTTGGCTGAGTGGCAGTGTACCAAGCGTTCGGCCTCTCGTGGCAAGGCGCGGTGCCACTGAGTACGGGTTCGATCCCACTTCGGACCATATATTGTTCTTCGTTTTTTTCTATTGTTGTTTGTCTGTCAATTTTTCCGAGTGCTAACACATACTTCTTTGTTCTATTATTCCCTATTATCGCCTCGGAAGTTCCCCATATAATAATATTTATGTATTATTATTTGTACCCAGTATATAACCACTGGGAACTACTATTCGTGCTGTTTCGTCCAATAAATGTTTGTCTACAACACAAGTATTCAGCCCTGTTGGGAGATACTTGCATTAATAGGAAAGTACAAATATACAATTTATTTCCGGTCTGTGATCGTTACCCTATGCTATAGTCATTGAGATCGCCTTTCGTGGAAGACACTACTGCAATAGCCAATTTTTTGTTGGCTGAGTGGCAGTGTACCAAGCGTTCGGCCTCTCGTGGCAAGGTGCGGTGCCACTGAGTACGGGTTCGATCCCACTTCGGACCATATATTGTTCTTCGTTTTTTTCTATTGTTGTTTGTCTGTCAATTTTTCCGAGTGCTAACACATACTTCTTTGTTCTATTATTGCAGATTGTATACCAGTACACACCCAGCAATCATGATATCATGTGGCCAGTGCACTAACACTTTACCGCAAACTTTCACTCTTTTGAGGGTGTTCTAGCACAGCAAAGTGATATTTTGACCAACTGCCCATTAGTGCCACATAGAGGTGTGTCTCTTGGTCTAACATAGAGTTGTGTCTCTTGGTACAACATAGAGTTGTGTAATATGTGTACCACTTAGAGTTGTGTCTCTTGGTACAACATAGAGTTGTTTAATCTATCCAGATAGCTTTTTATACATTCACTCTGGTAACAGTTTTCTGTATCCACCTTAATTTATTTTTAAAAATATAGTTTTACTGTAAATTTGTTGTTATCTTGAGTCTCTAGCCTTATTGAAGCTGTAGTATTTGTTCTTCACTTCTCTTGTTGATGTATTCTGTTTTCATTCATTCTGCTCTTGATATAAATATATGTGTAGATTGTGTCTGTTGGTGTAAACCTGACGAACACCTTAGTCTTAATTCAGTTTATGTATGCAATTTATTGAACATATAACCATATTAACATATTACTTAACATATTATTTTATGTTCCTGTGGCATGTTTTGGTTGATAATACTTGTACTTTGATATCCATTATCCATGTTAGGCCTTTATCCGCTGTCAGAGGTGAAGGTAGCCAAGTACAACACATACCCCTGGAGACTGCCCCTTGTAGCTTATAATCCATGGATTGATTTGCGAGATCGAGATGATGGCAAAAGTCTCAATATGAATTTTCCATTTGGACCAGTTCCTGATTTTTTTCAGGTACATTCATTTTTAAAAGTACAAATGTATGTGATGGCCATACACATGCTCTGTGTTTGTTCTATGTTTACTATATGTGTGAATGTTCTTAGCTGGTGTGCTTTTGAATGTAAAATTAATATTGTGAGAGACAAGTGACAATTAGAGAGTTCAATGGAATGATTCAGGCAATTTTGGCTAAGAGTTGATACATTTTACCTGCTCATTAGATTAGTTAACAAGTCTTCAGGGTGTCCGGTTAGCGCAATAGGCGGTTGGCTTACCATGGCAACAGCCGGGGTTCGTACCCTGGCGAGGACACCTGGGTTTTACTAATTCCCTAAAAATTAGTACCTCTGAAGTCGGAGTAAATCTGCCTGCATGGCGAGGGGCATCCTGTAATGGGATAAAACAGACTTTACACGCAAAATTCAGTCCCACAAAATTGAGTGGGTGGGACTTCGTCAGAGGTCAAAGCTGACGAAAGCGAACGAACGAACGATACCAAACTTCATACAAAACTTCATATCAAACTTCATGCAAAACTTCATACCAAACTTCCCACAAAACTTCATACCAAACTTCCCACAAAACTTCATAACAAACTTCATACAAAACTTCATACCAAACTTCATACTAAACTTCATACCAAACTTCATAGCAACCTTATGTTTGAAACTGACTATAAATATATGGACCAGCAAAACATGCTACACAAAATAAATATAAATATAGAAAAATATACAAATTCTGTAATGGCAGTTGTGGTCTAATGTAACCTGGACGACTTATTCTGAGGTTGAATAGGTCATGCCTTGCCAAGAAGAGGGCAACAAACTAATGACAAACCTGCTGTACCACCAGTTCAGAGAGGGAGGGAGGGAGGGAAAGAGACAAAGTAGTGGTATGACACGTAGGTGTTTAATTTGTTCCAGTTTGTAAGAATTTTGTTTGTGGTTTGGTGTACAGTTTTGTCGTTAAAAATTATGTAAGGTTTGTAATGAGAACTATTTCAATGATGTAAAGTTTGTAATGAGAACTATCTCAATGATGTAAGGTTTATAACAATAACTATCTCAATGATGTAAGGTTTGTAACAAAAACTATCTCAATGATGTAAGGTTTGTAACAAGAACTATCTCAATGATGTAAGGTTTGTAACAAGAACTATCTCATTGATGTAAGGTTTGTAACAAGAACTATCTCAATGATGTAAGGTTTGTAACAAGAACTATCTCAATGATGTAAGGTTTGTAACAAGAATTATCTCAATGATGTAAGGTTTGTAATCACAACTATCTCAATGATGTAAGGTTTGTAACAAGAACTATCTCAATGATGTAAGGTTTGTAACAAGAACTATCTCAATGATGTAAGGTTTGTAACAAGAACTATCTCATTGATGTAAAGTTTGTAATGAGAACTATATCAATGATGTAAGGTTTGTAACAAGAACTATCTCAATGATGTAAGGTTTGTAACGAGAACTATCTCATTGATGTAAGGTTTGTAACAAGAACTATCTCAATGATGTAAGGTTTGTAACAAGAACTATCTCAATGATGTAAGGTTTGTAACGAGAACTATATCAATGATGTAAGGTTTGTAACAAGAACTATATCAATGATGTAAGGTTTGTAACGAGAACTATATCAATGATGTAAGGTTTGTAACGAGAACTATATCAATGATGTAAGGTTTGTAACGAGAACTATATCAATGATGTAAGGTTTGTAACAAGAACTATCTCAATGATGTAAGGTTTGTAACAAGAACTATATCAATGATGTAAGGTTTGTAACGAGAACTATATCAATGATGTAAGGTTTGTAATAAGAACTATCTCAATTATGTAAGGTTTGTAATAAGAACTATCTCAATGATGTAAGGTTTGTAACTAGAACTATCTCAATGATGTAAGGTTTGCAACTAGAGCTATCTCAATGATGTAAGGTTTGTAACTAGAACTATCTCAATGATGTAAGGCTTGCAACTGGAACTATCTCAATGATGTAAGGTTTGTAACTAGAACTATCTCAATGATGTAAGGCTTGCAACTAGAACTATCTCAATGATGTAAGGCTTGCAACTAGAACTATCCCAATGATGTATGGCTTGCAACTATAACTATCTCAATGATGTAAGGCTTGCAACTAGAACTATCTCAATGATGTAAGGTTTGTAACTAGAACTATCTCAATGATGTATGGCTAGCAACTAGAACTAACTCAATGATGTAAGGCTTGCAACTAGAACTATCTCAATGATGTATGGCTTGCAACTAGAACTATCTCAATGATGTATGGCTTGCAACTAGAACTATCTCACTGATGTAAGGCTTGCAACTAGAACTATCTCACTGATGTAAGGCTTGCAACTAGAACTATCTCAATGATGTATGGCTTGCAACTAGAACTATCTCAATGATGTATGGCTTGCAACTAGAACTATCTCACTGATGTAAGGCTTGCAACTAGAACTATCTCAATGATGTATGGCTTGCAACTAGAACTATCTCACTGATGTAAGGCTTGCAACTAGAACTATCTCACTGATGTAAGGCTTGCAACTAGAACTATCTCACTGATGTAAGGCTTGCAACTAGAACTATCTGACCTGGATTTATAAGTCAATGTGATGATCATCAAGGGAGAGAACTGTTCGATTACTTCCCTTGATGGCCTGGTAGGAGTTGAAGCTAATATTATTTTTACATCAATGATATCGTGAGATAATGCTCAAAGTGTTATTGAGGAGCACATGAAGAAGGATTCCAATTTTATTGAAAGAAAGAAGGTCATAGACAGACCAAGTCTAGAGTTGACTGATAACATCAAATTATAGACAGAAGAAACCATGACAACATGCACCATCAAGACAAGAGGCAGAGTAAAATGGCATTCCGTGGCCACATGTAATCCGGACACAGATTCTACATCAGTTGAGGCAACTCTCAATCAATCTTTGCCGTTCTCCTGGTTTAGGATTTATGTGAATGACTTAACACATCCGGACAGTTTCACAGTAAATTTAAATGGTTCTGCCTCATGTAACAATGAATCAAGGTTTGTAGTTAGTTCGCATGAGAAGATGTTTTTTGCTCTGGGGCTGGTTTGATTAACAAGTTACGGATCAAAGGAGCGATAGTTGCAAATATCTGCTCCATCTACATTGGCGGGGGTTGGAATGTGGCTCTCAAACAGAACACAAACCAGACCGACACATTTAATGCTTGTTATACAGGAGACGGATGTGGACCAGAGACCGCAGTTAATGGCAAAACAAAGACCAATCTCTATGACAATGACACCACACACACACAATTGAGAAGTGGAACCAATTCTGTTTACTGGTATCTGAACTTTGCCACGCCCCAGAAGACACCATTCGAATTTATCATCGAGCTAGCACTATGATTCGGGTAAAGAATGCCACTCTAAAGGCTTTCTCTGACAGTGGCGGTGTAGTGTTCCAGTATAATGATATATCATACCCAAAATATTTCTGTGAACACTATTGTAGTCACCACACAAGCGTCAATGGCACACATTAAGATTGAGTTCTCACCGACCATTTTGCAGGCTGACAGTGCACTGACGGTGAGTGAGGTGCAAACATTTACAGACACCTATTGTCTGGACAGGCATTTTTGGTCGTTCTGTGCAGTGTGTAGTGGGTGTTGCAAAGGCTGCAACGTCATCATCGGTACGTGTCACGGCAACTGTTCACATGGGATCTTTGGACATGACTGCTCCAGGTCTTGTCTTAGTGTCTGTCCTTTATGTGAGGAAAAATCAGGAAAATGCCTACAATGTAAACATCCTGGCTACACCTGTAATGACACTTGTCCCGATGGTAATTTTGGGCTACAGTGCAAACAGAGTGTTCTGAGGGCTGTGACATCATATGTGACCCAGAAAGTACAGACTGTTTGTGCAAGGAAACGTACTACGGGTCAGACTGCACACTCAAATCTCTGGACAACTGTTTGAACGAAACCTGTGAACAGTTAATCGGGGCCTGCATCTCGTATGTCGATGATTCCCACATTAAGAACAGTCTGCCGACTACAACAAACCCAAGCATATGGATACCTTAATGTGTTTCTGTGCTGGACATGGTTCATTTCTTGGTGTTTTTCCATGAAGCCATGGCTCATATCTTGATGTGTTTCTGTGCTAGCCATGGCTCATATCTTGATGTGTTTCTGTGCTAGCCATGGCTCATATCATAGCTTGTGTGTGTGTGTGTGTGTGTGTGTGCTGGCCATGGCTCATATCTTGGTGTGTGTCATGTTAGTCATATCTCATATCTTGGTGTGTCCGTGTTAATCATGTCTCATATCTTTATGTGTGTGTTTAGTCATATCTCATATCTTAGTGTGTATCTGTGTTAGTCATGTGTCATATCTTTGTGTGTGCATGTCTATGTCTGTCACATCTGATATCCTTGTGTGTACCTGGTTATGTTAGTCACATCTTACATCTTATGTGCGTATGTCTATGTCAGTCATATCTCATATCTTTGTGTGCATGTCTATGTTAGGCATGTGTCATATCTTTGTGTGTGCATGTCTATGTCAGTCATATCTCATATCTTTATGTGCATGTTTATGTTAGTCATGTGTCATATATCTTCATGTGTGTCAGCGTTAGTCATGCCTTGTATCGCTGTGTGCATGTCTGTGTTAGTCACATCTCATATATTTGTGTGTGCATGTCTGTGTTAGTCGCCTCTAGTGACTCAGGCAGATGGTGCTCGTAAACCTGGGAGGGCCGACCGTCTAAGGGCAGAATCTCCCTACAGAAAAGATAATCTGCTGCCTTGCAGGAAGATTGGGGACAATCAAAGGCTAAGGAATGCAAACCTGAATAAAATGCTGGCTGAAATCGGATGCACTGGGCCACTGGCGCAGAACACAGTGCAACGCTTTAACGGGTGTTCAATCAGAGTGGATCTGGCAGACTCTAATTGTGATGTTCTGTCTGTGGGGGCCTATCAACACGCTTAACCTGATAACTGACTTCATGTGAGAGTCTGGAATCCTACTCTGATTGAGTCCTGATCACAGAGAGAGAGAGTATAGAACTTTGCAGCAGGAGGCGACCTGATCATCAAATATGGTGGCCCTGTTGAGCAAGTGTTTTTGAGCTCTCTTGGTAAGCAAATTGATGCTGCTAGTTTCTAACCAGATTCCATTTCAAGCTGTTTTATGATTCTTTGTTTTGCTTATTGTATAAAAAAAATAAAGGACTCAGACTACAAAACCAAAGTAATTGTAACAACAAAGAAAAAGACATTACCGCAATGCACTATAAAGACAAGCGGAATAATATTAAAACAGGTAAATTAATTTAAATATCTGGGAACAATGTTAACCTCAGATGGCAGATGTACAACACAGGTGAGATGCAGAATGGCTCAGGTAAAAACAGCTTTCCAAAAAAAAAAAAAAAAAAAAAAAAAGAGGAAGTTCCTGTGCAATCAATTTTTGACAATAGAAACAAGAAAAAGAGTTCTGAATTGTTAGTGGAGCCATGATGTAGAGCATTCCATTTTTGGCCATGTAACGAGAAGGAAACAGCTTGAATATATTTTGACAACTGGGAAAATTTAGGGACGAAGACATATAGGGAAGCAAAGAGAAAAGATACTAGAAGCTTAAGAGAATGGCTTGGCAGAAGGTCAACAACAGAAATGGTAAATAACTGTCGAGATCGAAAGTTGTGGAAAGACATGATCACCTTCTGTAGCAGGCATGGCACTTGATGATGAGGATCTTAACAAATCTCATTTCAATGTCATCTCCAGATTCTCATGAGACAGAGCTATTACGCTGCCACGTCTTACATGGATGCCCAGGTGGGCAAGGTGTTGGCGGCTCTGGAGAATGGTGGTTTTGCTGAGAACACAATCATTGCATTCATTGGTGATCATGGTGAGAGTCGACTGCCGTGTCTTGACTGTAAAATAACTGTCTTCACTGTAAAATAACTGTAAAAAAGTAAAAAGTAAAGTACCCCGTCACGCCAAGTGGCGTATAGGGAATATGGTGTTAGTGACCATAAATTTTACAGACCTTCGGCACATGATTTTTGGGGTAATGTGATAGGTATTACGCCCGTGCCGCTTTACTTTCCCAGAAAAAAATCCAGTACCCATTAAAGGCTGGGTGAACCGGGATCCGTCGGTTGGGATCGAACCCTAACTCTTGTCTTTTGTAGTCCAGTTCACTAACCACTGAGCTAGTGCGGCTCCCTAAAATAACTATCTTCACTGTAAAATAATTGTCTTCACTGTAAGATAATTGTCTTCACTGTAAGATAATTGTCTTCACTGTAAGATAATTGTCTTCACTGTAAGATAATTGTCTTCACTGTAAGATAATTGTCTTCACTGTAAGATAATTGTCTTCACTGTAAGATAATTGTCTTCACTGTAAGATAATTGTCTTCACTGTAAGATAATTGTCTTCACTGTAAAATAACTGTCTTCACTGTAAAATAATTGTCTTCACTGTAAAATAACTGTCTTCACTGTAAGATAATTGTCTTCACTGTAAGATAATTGTCTTCACTGTAAAATAATTGTCTTCACTGTAAAATAACTGTCTTCACTGTAAGATAATTGTCTTCACTGTAAGATAATTGTCTTCACTGTAAAATAATTGTCTTCACTGTAAAATAACTGTCTTCACTGTAAAATAATTGTCTTCACTGTAAAATAATAGTCTTCACTGTAAAATAATTGTCTTCACTGTAAAATAATTGTCTTCACTGTAAAATAACTGTCTTCACTGTAAAATAACTGTCTTCACTGTAAAATAACTGTCTTCACTGTAAAATAATTGTCTTCACTGTAAAATAACTGTCTTCACTGTAAAATAAATGTCTTCACTGTAAAATAATTGTCTTCACTGTAAAATAATTGTCTTCACTGTAAAATAACTGTCTTCACTGTAAAATAACTGTCTTCACTGTAAAATAATTGTCTTCACTGTAAAATAACTGTCTTCACTGTAAAATAACTGTCTTCACTGTAAGATAATTGTCTTCACTGTAAAATAATTGTCTTCACTGTAAAATAACTGTCTTCACTGTAAAATAATTGTCTTCACTGTAAAATAATTGTCTTCACTGTAAAATAACTGTCTTCACTGTAAAATAATTGTCTTCACTGTAAAATAATTGTCTTCACTGTAAAATAATTGTCTTCACTGTAAAATAACTGTCTTCACTGTAAAATAATTGTCTTCACTGTAAAATAACTGTCTTCACTGTAAAATAACTGTCTTCACTGTAAAATAATTGTCTTCACTGTAAAATAACTGTCTTCACTGTAAAATAATTGTCTTCACTGTAAGATAATTGTCTTCACTGTAAGATAATTGTCTTCACTGTAAAATAACTGTCTTCACTGTAAAATAATTGTCTTCACTGTAAAATAATTGTCTTCACTGTAAAATAACTGTCTTCACTGTAAAATAATTGTCTTCACTGTAAAATAACTATCTTCACTGTAAAATAATTGTCTTCACTGTAAGATAATTGTCTTCACTGTAAAATAACTGTCTTCACTGTAAAATAACTGTCTTCACTGTAAGATAATTGTCTTCACTGTAAAATAACTATCTTCACTGTAAAATAACTGTCTTCACTGTAAGATAATTGTCTTCACTGTAAAATAATTGTCTTCACTGTAAAATAAATATCTTCACTGTAAAATAACTATCTTCACTGTAAAATAACTGTCTTCACTGTAAGATAATTGTCTTCACTGTAAAATAACTATCTTCACTGTAAAATAATTGTCTTCACTGTAAGATAATTGTCTTCACTGTAAAATAACTGTCTTCACTGTAAGATAACTGTCTTCACTGTAAGATAACTGTCTTCACTGTAAAATAACTGTCTTCACTGTAAGATAATTGTCTTCACTGTAAAATAATTGTCTTCACTGTAAAATAATTGTCTTCACTGTAAGATAACTGTCTTCACAATAAAATAATTTATATGTAACCTGACAACTTCTGTAAAATCTGTTTGGTATTATAATAATTTATTTTTGTGAATCTTTTAAAGCTAAAGAGATGTATTGTTAGTTTCAACCTTTACACAGAACATCAATAAAATGTGACGTTACAGTAATGAAGGGCAAGTCATCATCATCATCGAGTGCCGTCTCCGCAACGAAGGTTGGCTACCATGGATTGCCATTCTGCTCTGTCTCTTGCTTTGATGGTGCAGGTTGTCATAGGCTGATTTGTCCATCTTTTGATGTTACTCGTCCATGTTAGTCTTGGTCTGCTTCTGCCTCTTTTACCTTGTATTTTCCCTTCCAATATTACTTTTAGTAGGCTGTTGTGTCTTTTAACATGCCCCAAAAATTTCATTTGTCTTGTCTTAATTGTATTTAGTAGTTCTCTTTTTATTTTCAGTTGTTTTAAAACTTCATCGTTTGTTTTATTTTCTTTCCATCCAATTCTACCTATTCTTCTATAAATCCACATTTCAAAGGCTTCAATTCTCTGTTCTGTTTTCTTGTCTAATGTCCATGTTTCTGCACTATACAGGAATATTGAGAAGATGTAACATTTTGCCATTCTTAGTTTCAGCCCTGTTGATATTTGTTTTGTTGTTAGTATATTTTTCATGGCATTAAAATTACTTTTTGCCATACCTATTCTTTTGTTTATTTCAATTTTACATTTTCCATCATTGGTTATAGTATGTCCCAGGTAGTTGTAGCTCTGGACTGTCTCCAGATGTATTCCCTCAACTGTGATATTTAATTGTAGGTCTTGAGAATTTTCTTTGTTTATGATCATAGTTTTAGTCTTTTTGATATTCATTTCTAGTCCATATTTGTTGCTTGTTATGTTTATCACATTAAGCAATTGTTGTAGGTTTTTAGGATTCTCTGCTAGTAGAACAGTATCATCAGCATATCTTAGGTTATTGAATGTCTTTCCAGTAATGTTTAGGCCTGGCAGGCATATCTGAGATGTTTTTAAAGATTTGCTCAGTGTATAGATTGAACAAGCTTGGTGATAGGATGCATCCTTGTCTTACTCCTCTTTTTATGTCAATGGGTGTAGAGTTCTCCTTGTTATATTTTATTATTGTTGTTTGCTCCCAGTACAAATTACATATTAGTCATATGACTGTGTCGTTTAGATTTATATCCTTTAGGCAGTCTATAAGTTGGTTATGGTGTATTCTATCGAAAGCTTTGGTGTAGTCTATGAAGCAGGCATATATTGGTTTGTTTACTTTTATGTATTTTTCAATCAATGTCCTCATGCTAAATATGGCTTCTTTTGTCCCACTGTTTTTCCTAAATCCAAATTGCTGCTCATCTAATTCAGTATTTTTTTTATTCTGAATCCTTCCCTGTATAACTTTTAGTAAAATTTTGGTTACCTGGCTCATTAGGCTTATTGTTCTGAAATCACTGCATTCAACTGCACAATTCTTTTTAGGCAATGCAATGAAAGTTGATGTTTTTAGTTCGTTTGGTATGTATCCTGTATGGTATATATCATTGCATATGTCTT
The DNA here is from genome assembly GCA_032433765.1 of Megaustenia siamemsis. Taxonomy (NCBI): domain Eukaryota; kingdom Metazoa; phylum Mollusca; class Gastropoda; order Stylommatophora; family Ariophantidae; genus Megaustenia; species Megaustenia siamemsis. The sequence continues at coordinate 1,902,881 of JAVIAB010000001.1, forward strand.
TGATCATTTCGATGCCAAAATCTTCTAGTGCCTGTATCTTCTCTATCTGTATATTGTCAGGTCCTGGTGCCTTTCCCTTTTTCATTGTTTTTATAGATTTTTCTACTTCTGATTTCAGGATTTTATAGTTGTATGTACATTTTATGTCTGGCTTTTTGTCCCTTTCGTCATGAAATAATTCTGTTATATATTCTTGCCATCTATCTATTATATCTTTGTTGTCTGTTAGCATTCTTCCCTCTTTGTTTGCAATACATCTGTTTCCTGCAGCTTTTTTGTCTTTATTAGTCATTCTCTTTATTTTTCTGTGCATCTCTCTTAAGTTTTTTTTTGTTATGTAATGACTCAAAACTAAACACTTTTGAAGACAAATGTTTAAGAAAAATAATCTGTGTACAATGGAATGAATTCAAGACTAATAATGAAATAAGAGAAATGGCCATGCAACTAACGATCTCATCTACAATTAGGAAGAGAAGATGGACATATGTCAGACATGTGTTGAGAAGAGACAACAAGAGAATTCCAAAACAGGCTCTTTTATGGGAAACATCAGGATACAGGAGAAGAGGAAGACCTAGAGAGACACTAAAAAGAACACTTTATTAAAAAGAACATTTTAAACAAAAATAAAATAACAAATCATTCTATTTACAAAGATAAACTTAAAACAGTTGGTTTCTTTAGAAATGATTTGTTTTGCTACTAATATTTATAAGTTGCAACTTATTTGAATAAGATATATGACAGCTTTACATAGCTGTTACCAGATCATTTTTATTTACATATATTTTGCCATCAATGGCCAGGTTTACAGCATCCTTACCTTTGTGTGTCTTTAGCACATACTGTGATTTTGTATTAGAATTTGTTTCTCTTCTCTTCTTTCTGTTTTTTATTTGAGGTATTGCAGATGATGTTCCTCAAGTGTTGTATTTCATGTTCATATTGAATCTTGTGTGACATGTTCATTCTTAGCTGTTGAATCGCATGATCTTAGCTATTGAATCACATGATCTTAGCTATTGAATCACATGATCTTAGCTATTGAATCACATGATCTTATCTATTGAATCACATAATCTTAGCTATTAAATCATAGAATTAACAATGGTCTCATCATGTTTTTGTTTTTTTCAGGTTGGGCACTAGGAGAGCATGGAGTGTGGACCAAGTATAGCCTGTTTGATGTGACAGTGAGAGCACCATTCATCATCTACATTCCTGGAGTGACCTACACTAAAAATAATGAGATGGAGAAAATATTTCCATTTCTTGATCTCTTCAGCAGAAACAGAACCACACCTCATGAAGATGTACAAAGGGATGAAAGTATTTCATTCAAAGAAGAAACAAACACACCCGTTACAAGTGTTACTGGTAATCATAAAGACATCCACGTGTCTTCAGAAATTGTAACTCAGATGTGGCAATTTGAACCTCGTTATAGAACCTCTGCAACGGTTGAATTTGTGGACTTGTTCCCAACTTTAGCTGAAGCTGCGGGTCTCCCTACTTTGCCAGTTTGTCCAGAAGATCCATTCAAAACTTGGCTGTGTACTGAAGGAGCAAGTTTGATGCCTTTGATCAGAAATATCACCAGAAACACAACAGATACCAATGTAAATAACAATAACTTGCACAGTTTTCGAAATGACCCACCAGAACAGACATCCATATATGGGCTGGCACAGAGTTGTTCTCAGAACTTCAGTCCAGCAACATCTGATGGCTTTCAGTGGAAAAGTGCAGTGTTCAGTCAGTATCCAAGGCCATCTGTTGAACCACAGCATAACACAGAGTTACCTCACTTGGGTGATATCCGTATCATGGGATACAGCATGTGGACACCAGATTTCCATTACACAGAGTGGGTCAAGTTCATTCCCCACAACTACACGATTGTATGGAAGGAAGTGTATGGACGAGAGTTGTATCTCCGAAGCTCAGATCCCGATGAAATCAATAATGTGGCTGTGCTAGTGGAATGTTTTCCACTTGTGGAGGCTCTATCAAAGAAGCTTCACATCGGCTGGAGGGGAGCTTTGCCAGAATAGATCACTAACATTTATACTCACACATAAACTGTGGCCAGAATAAATCACTAACATTATATTCCTGCTTTACTGTGGTCTGGCATGTGTCTTTAATCAGACATTATATTCATGCTTTACTGTGGTCTGGCATGTGTGTTTGATCAGACATTATATTCATGCTTTACTGTGGTCTGGCATGTGTCTTTGATCAGACATTATATTCATGCTTTACTGTGGTCTGGCATGTGTGTTTGATCAGACATTATATTCATGCTTTACTGTGGTCTGGCATGTGTGTTTGATCAGACATTATATACTCGTGTGTATTCCCACTCATGCTCACATTTAAACCTTCTGTACATAGTCATAATAAATCACCATAATTTATGTTCACATATAGATCCAACTGTATGTAGCTAAAATAAATCACTATCATTCAGGTTCACATATAGATCCAACTGTATGTAACCAAAATAAATCACTATCATTCAGGTTGACATAGAGATCCATATGTATGTAGACAAAATAAATCAATACCATGCAAATACTCAAATAAACTTATGTGTATGCAGTTAAAATAAATCAGCTATCAATCATACTCATATGTAAGCTCATTTGCACATATTAAATTGAATAAGAACAACTGTGTCAAAATTAGAAGCCATTGTCAAGACAGAGACTAAAAATAACTGACAAGGAAAATAAAGAAAAGCCTCCTGTTTTGACAAATAAAAACCAATGTCTTCTTCTTCTACCTTTTAGCTCCCAGTGGAGCATAGGTCTTCAACAGACACTTTCCAAGTCGTTCTGTTTTTTGCAATTCTTTTAAGATCATTCCATGTCTTCCCCATCATCTTCATCTCTGCTTCGATCTGTCTTCTCCAAGAATTCCCCATCATCTTCATCTCTGCTTCGATCTGTCTTCTCCAAGAAATCCTTGGTCTTCCTCTTTGTCTTTTCCCCTGGGGATTCCAAAAAAGGGCATGTTGTGTAATACTCTCAGTTGGCTTCAGTAGTGTGTGTCCTATCCATTGCCATCGTCTAAAAACGAATGTGTTTGACATCAATTCTTTGTGAAATCAATTTTCTTTTGTCCTGGCCACAGTTACCTAACTTTAGTGATGAACAATCTACAACCAGATGGTACATTTGATTGTCAGAGGACATCCGCTTCTGTGAATGAGAGGAACATTTTTATATAGAACTTTGCAGCAAACGGTGACCTGATCATTAAATATGGTGGTCCCATTGAGCAAGTGTTGTTGGGCTGTCTTGTTAAGCAAATTGATGCTGCTAGTTTCTAAAGGGATTCCATTTCAAGCTGTTTATTTCTTGTGTTCATTGAAAAAAACAATAAAGGACTCACTCTCTAGAGTGCACTCTATTGATTTTAAATAAAATCAATTTTATAAGAAAAATATAACCAGTTTGGCCATACTTTGATGTCATCAAGTGATGTGGTAAATCTGTATCAGTTTGTTTTATGAAATCATCAGGTGTTATCCCAAATCTTGTTTCTGTTTGTTTTATGAAATCATCAGGTGTTATCACAAATCTTGTTTCTGTTTGTCCTGTGATGTCATCAGGTGATGTGGTAAATTTTGCTTCTGTTTGTCATATAATGACATCAGGTGATGTGGTAAATCTTGCTTCTGTTTGTCCCATGATGTCATCAAGTGATGTGGTAAATCTTGCTTCTGTTTTTCCTATGATGTCATCTAGTGATGTGGTAAATCTTGCTTCTGTTTGTCCCATGATGTCATCAAGTGATGTGGTAAATCTTGCTTCTGTTTTTCCTATGATGTCATCTAGTGATGTGGTAAATCTTGCTTCTGTTTGTCCCATGATGTCATCAAGTGATGTGGTAAATCTTGCTTCTGTTTGTCCTATAATGTCATCAGGTGATGCGGTAAATCTTGCTTCTGTTTGTCCTATGATGTCATCAAGTGATGTGGTAAATCTTGCTTCTGTTTGTCCTATAATGTCATCAGGTGATGTGGTAAATCTTGTATCTGTTTGTCCTGTGATGTCATCAGTTGATGTGGTAAATCTTGCTTCTGTTTGTCCTATAATGTCATCAGATGATGTCACAAATCTTGTTTCTGTTTGTCCTATGAAGTCATCAAATGATGTCACAAATCTTGTTTCTGTTTGTCCTATGAAGTCATCAAGTGATATGGTCAAAATTGCTTCTGTTTGTCCTATAATGTCATCAAGTGATGTGGTAAATCTTGCTTCTGTTTGTCCTATAATGTCATCAAGGGATGTCACAAATCTTGATTCTCTTTGTCCTAAGATGTCATCAAGTGATGTGGTAAATCTTGCTTCTGTTTGTTTTATGAAGTCATCAGGTGATGTGACGAATCTTGCTTCTGTTTGTTTTAGGAAGTCATCAAGTGATGTGATGAATTTTGCTTCTGTTTGTTTTATGAAGTCATCAAGTGATGTGATGAATTTTGCTTCTGTTTGTTTTATGAAGTCATCAGGTGATGTGATGAATTTTGCTTCTGTTTGTTTTATGAAGTCATCAAGTGATGTGACGAATCTTGTTTCTGTTTGTTTTATGAAGTCATCAAGTGATGTGATGAATTTTGCTTCTGTTTGTTTTATGAAGTCATCAGGTGATGTGATGAATTTTGCTTCTGTTTGTTTTATGAAGTCATCAAGTGATGTGACGAATCTTGCTTCTGTTTGTTTTATGAAGTCATCAAGTGATGTGATGAATTTTGCTTCTGTTTGTTTTATGAAGTCATCAGGTGATGTGATGAATTTTGCTTCTGTTTGTTTTATGAAGTCATCAAGGGATGTGATGAATTTTGCTTCTGTTTGTTTTATGAAGTCATCAGGTGATGTGATGAATTTTGCTTCTGTTTGTTTTATAAAGTCATCAGGTGATGTGATGAATTTTGCTTCTATTTGTTTTATGAAGTCATCAGGTGATGTGATGAATCTTGCTTCTATTTATTTTATGAAGTCATCAAGTTATGTGCTAAATCTTGTTTCTGTTTGTTTTATGAAGTCATCAAATGATGTGCTAAATCTTGCTTCTGTTTGTCCTATAATGTAATCAGGTAATGAGATAAAACTTGCTTCTCTTTGTCCTATGATGTCATCAAGTGATATGGTAAATCTTGGTTCTGTTTGTCATATAATGTCATCAGGTGATGTCACAAATCTCGTTTCTGTTTGTCCTATGATGTCATCAAGTGATGTGGTAAATCTTGCTTCTGTTTGTCCTTTAATGTCATCAGGTGATGTCACAAATCTTGTTTCTGTTTGTCCTATGATGTCATCAATTGATGTGATGAATCTTGCTTCTGTTTGTTTTAGGAAGTCATCAAATAATGTGGTAAAACTTGCTTCTGTTTGTCCTATAATTTTATCAGGTGATGTTATAAATCTTGCTTCTGTTTGTCCTATAATGTCATCAGTTGATGTGGTAAATCTTGCTTCTGTTTGTCCTATGATGTCATCAAATGATGTGGTAAATCTTGGTTCTGTTTGTCCTATAATATCATCAGGTGATGTCACAAATCTCGTTTCTGTTTGTCCTATGATGTCATCAGGTGATGTGGTAAATCTTGCTTCTATTTGTCCTATGATGTCATCAGGTGATGTGGTAAATCTTGCTTCTGTTTGTCCTATGATGTCTTCATGTGATGTCACAAATCTCGTTTCTGTTTGTCCTATGATGTCATCAAGTGATGTGGTAAATCTTGCTTCTATTTGTTTTATGAAGTCTTCAGGTGTTATGATGAATCTTCCTTCTGTTTGTTTTATGAAGTCATCAGGTGATGTGACGAATCTAGCTTCTGTTTGTTTTATGAAGTCATCAAATGCAAATCTTGTTTCTGTTTGTCCTAAAATGTAATCAGGTGATGTGATAAAACTTGCTTCTGTTTGTCCTATGATGTCATCAAGTGATGTGGTAAAACTTGCTTCTGTTTGTCCTATAATGTCATCAGGTGATGTGGTAAATCTTGCTTCTGTTTGTCCTATGATGCCATCAAGTGATGTGGTAAATCTTGGTTCTGTTTGTCATATAATGTCATCAGGTGATGTCACAAATCTCGTTTCTGTTTGTTCTATGATGTCATCAGGTGATGTGGTAAATCTTGTTTCGGTATATCATATGATGTCATCAGGTGATGTCACTAATCTCGTTTCTGTTTGTCATATGATATCATCAAGTGATGTGTTAAATCTTGCTTCTGTTTGTTTTATGAAGTCATAAGGTGATGTGACGAATCTTGCTTCTGTTTGTCCTATGATGTCATCATGTTATGAGGTAAATCTTGTTTCTGTTTATTTTATGAATTCATCAGGTGATATTGTTGCAGTATCTTGTTGTTTTGTTGATCTATTTATCTTGTTGATCTAACATGTTATCTGTTTTTCCATATCTTGCTATTTTCATATCATATATATAGAGACACATATAACTTGTCATCATAGTTTTCGAACAAATATAATATAGTCTTTATTGTTGACATCCACTTCAAAACGTTAACAACTGGTTCCGTACAATGAACAAATTATATTGCCCTCTTATAATTTAATTGTTCCTCTCTTGTTACTGGTCTAGAGTCTAAGTTCTCCTTTTCTAAGTCTAACTTCTGTTCTGTGTGTTAAGCTAAGATCTAAGTTTTCTAACTCCTAATCCTATCATCTGCCTTGAGACAGATATCTAGTCTCTTCTACTACATCCTCACTGATGTGTACCCTTCCGCTTCGTGAGTCCCAAGTACATCTTCCTCCAAGTTCCGAGTCTAGAGTCTCCCTCTCGATAAGTCTTCTCAGGGTCTTTTTTAGTCCATCTTAGCCACTCCCACCTGGCTAAGGATCATGGGAATCTAATCTACACACGGCTTATCCTTCGTCCGCCTCCAGTCACTATTTCTTTAACTCCACCTTTTAATTATGTCCATAGTCTTATTGCTTTAAGAGTCCTGTCGACACCTGTCAATCTTCCCAAACCTCGTTCCCTCACAACTAAAGCCTACGTTTGTCTTCGACCTCATGCGGTGATTCTTTGATCTCCAAGTCAGAGAGAACGCAAAGCGTTTTCCACCACTGAACATAAAGATGTCCCGGCGTCGGTGAGCCTTTTTTATTTCGTCCCTTGACGGCTTAACTCAGAATGCCTCATTGCTGGACTAGCTATCTCATATCAGCAGGTGACGGAGTCCATCGGCTGCTTCGTTGCGTTATATAACTTTGTCGGCAAGAGCAAACATCTATCTGGATTTCCACGTTCAGGTTGAACACCTGTACGTACTTTCTTGCAGTCTTATAGTTGGTTACGCCACAGCGTCTGGGTTCGGTAGACTAACGTCTCCTTGCTAATCCTTAAGTCTTCAATTCATTCTACGCCGCCTAAAACTATTGTACCTCTTATCGTCGTCGTATCATTCTATTCTTCCTCTGTCTATCATCATTTTCTTCTACTCTTCCTATTATCCTTCATGGCTGAGTCACACTGTAACATATATCCCCTTCAAACCTTTCAGTTCAATTGATCTATTAATAGATCAATTTAACTCAAAATAAAAAATATAGTGTGACTGCTTTCTTTCTACTTCCTCAATGGCCTAGCCATTTTCTCTTTTTTTTCATTCATATATCAACTACAATTCTTGTTCAACAATTATTACAACAACTAGAGATATAAATACAACATCTATAAACTGGAATCTAATAAAATGCATCATTAATTGTTGTACACCATCATCTTACAACTCAACATGGCTCTTTGTTTTGCTTTAAAGCCTTTAACTAATGTCACGTCACTCTGGACCTAGGCTGAATGTAGGCCAGCTAAATTGAGGTCAGCGTCAGTTTTGTCTATGACTTTACCTAACCCACATTTCTGTCAGTCTATTAATTTAATATGAAAGGTTCTGCAATTGATGTTTAACATATACAACATTCATAATTCTACAAAATATAATGATATTCAATAAACATTGTTGCAATGCAAGATGCGTCTCATGCATTAAAAAAAAATGTATCGACAACATACATTCTGAAACATATAAGGCTCGTCTGGCCTCTGTACTATACCTCCTTTAATTTCTTATTTGCAGAATAAGATCCGTTTAGTCCATTCTTTCCCACTATAGTCATTTCATCTCTTTTGAGAAATGAGACCCACTTTGTCCCTTCCCAATATAATCTGCTTCATATATCTTTTGATTGAAGAATAAGACCCGTTTAGTCTTCCTCAATATAATCTGCTTCATCTACCTCTTAATTTAAGAATAAGACCCGTTTAGTTCATTCTTTCTCACTATAGTCGTTTCATCTCTTGTTGAGGAATGAGACCCGTTTAATCTCTTCCCAGTATGTTTAATCTCTTAATTGAAGTATAAGACCCGTTTAGTCCATTCCTCCTCAATATAGTCGTTTCATTTCTTTGAGGATTGAGACCTGCTTAGTCTCTTTCCAATATAATCTGTTTTAACTATCTCGTAATTGAAGAATAAGACCCGTTTAGTCTTTCCTCAATACAATCTGCTTCATCCATCTCTTAATTGAAGAATAAGACCCGTTTAGTCATTTCTCAATATAATCTGATTCATCTATTTCTTAATTGAAGAATAAGACCCGTTTAGTCTTTCCTCAATACAATCTGCTTCATCCATCTCTTAATTGAAGAATAAGACCCGTTTAGTCATTTCTCAATATAATCTGATTCATCTATCTCTTAATTGAAGAATAAGACCCGTTTAGTCTTTTCTCAATATAATCTGCTTCATCTATCTCTTAATTAAAGAGTAGGACCCATTTATCCATTTCTCGATATAATCTGCTTCATCTATCTCTTAATTGAAGAATAAGACCCGTTTAGTCATTTCTTCGGCATCATATCTGTGCCACTTCTGAAAAACAAGACCCGTCTAGTCTGTTCTCCTACTCTCTTTGAACACGTGTTCTTCTGGCACTGCTCTTCAAATTGTCTGCATAGCATTTCACTTTCTTACAGAATCCCTTAGCGCAACAGCTTAAATTACTTGTCAACTCATGTCGGGTCGACAGTCTTCTTATGAGTTATCATTATGTGTCATACCGGTTGGCGTAGGTGATCATGTCCCTCCACAATCTTCTATCTACAGTGCATTGTATCAATACTGTTGTTGACTGTTTTCCATGCCATGACACCAAGCTATCCAGTATTTTCTCTCTTTGTCGCCCGCGATCTCTCTTTCCTTTTATTTTGCCAGTTGTAACCAAGTATTCCAACTTTCCTCTTCTCATGATGGGCCCGAAAAATGTTGATTGCTTCTTTCTGATGTTTTTTAAGAGCTCCCTTTTTGTGTTGGCCTCTTTGAGAACTTTCTCATTGGTCTTTTAAGCTGTCCAGGGAACTTTCAACATTCTCCTGAGAAATCCCATCTCTGTAGGCTCTAATCGTCTTTTCATTTGTTTGTCTGCTGTCCATGATTCACTTCCATAGGTCAGAATTGGTTCTATATAGCACTGATGAACTCTCTTTATCATTTCTATTGACATAGATTTGTTGCATAAGGTATTTTGCATTTTCTGGAATGCTATTTTGGCCTGAGCTATTCTGCTTTTTATTTCTGTGTTGCATCTCCCATCTGATGTTATTATTGTGCCCAAGTATTTAAAATGTTGCACTTGTTTCAGATTTGTCTCGTTTATTTGTATGCTGCATGATAGTGGTGATTGTTTCTTCGATATAATCATTACCTCTTATGAGTACCTTCTCATTATTTTTATGGAACATGTGTTCTACAGCACTGCTCTTCGTATCATCTGCATAGCTTTCTGCTTACATGCAGAACTCCATAGCTCAGTGGCTTAACTTATTTGTCATCAAAATTTAAAACAATGCGCATTCACTTTACATGTTTCACATCAAACCATACACATAAAAGACTTGGCTAGACCGAACATATAGCATAGATGAATCACAAACATATAGTAATCAAAATTATGATAACATTAATTTTAATCAAGTCTAGTCTGTCTAGACTTCCATCCAAAAATATCCACAACACACTTATCTGTACATCTCCAAGTTATGTTCAACACTTGGAATCCCTATATAAGAGTCTCTCCATCTCGGGGCTTTGACTCTCTCTCTCTTCTCTTCTTAGTTTCCTATGTCCTTCTTCATACATACATTTACTACTATTTCTCTTAATACGGCTAGCATGTTCCTCTATTTTCTGTCAATTCTGAGTTTTCCTAACTCTTGGTACGCTAAGACGTCTGCGTCTGTAAATAGCGTTCTCTCAACTTGACTCAAGCCTTAAATAAACCGTTGCAAACATGGATATCACCATTTTGTTCATTTACTTCAGATGACTCACTCCTTAAGTGGTCAGCTATATGGCTAATTAAATAATTGCTTCTCATTGGTCAGTTGTCATCACAGGTAAACTATGGGAACCCCTTTCCCTTGTTTACATTATCGTCTATCGACTCTCATATCTCTTATACAATCATAACATTATAACCCTTATTGGTTTCTCTACTGACATCTTCATAATATTGAATTCTGTCTCCTCTTTAAGGCAACAGTACATTTACAGACTCATAATCATCATTTAGAGTACACTGACATTATACATATAGAAAATTCCTCTAAAATATTAGTAGACTCATACAACCACATTATTAGTTACAACATCCAGAATATGAAATAAAAAGAAAAACTCAATTATTACATCTTATCACCTTCTGTGGCTGATTCTATGACTAATCTATATCTCTTCTCTTTCTCTTTACTGACGGGCAGAATTTACTTACTTCAAAATTCTTATCGTTTGGTCATAGATCTATAACAATCTGTCGTTTCTTAACAGTGTACAGCCGAAACATATATATATATATATATAGAGTAATCTTCTATATTTTGACTCAACCGCTTTCAGCTGCAGAATATTTACAAGTTTATACAAACAGTCTCTGATTAATTTATGTTTCTATAGCAATACTGATTCACATTATTCAAGTGTTTCTAAATCATCTGCTTGACATAATGATTATGAGGATAGTTAACACCATATTCTTCACTTGTATATTCTTCTGATACCACTTCACAATACTCCTATCTACTGTTTTCACTTTGTTTATCAACTCTACACCTGTCTCTTTAATTTTCTCATATCTATAGTCTCATTTAATTATTATGGTATATATTTAATATCCAAAAGAAAAGACTTTAACAAGAAATATGATAGAAAAAATTGTTGCTCTTCTTACCAACTGGGGTACCTCTCTGTCTTCGCTCTCCAGGAATTTCAATTTCTATTTAAAACACAATCAATCACAATACACAATTATGCATGCACTTAAAGTCTAAGTGTTTTTTTTCACATTAGGGATAGCACAAAGTCTGATTGAAATTTGCAATGAAATTGTCATTATTGTCACAATTAGTCTCACACGATTGAACTGACAATTTTTTCTCATATTTTGCACAAATTGTCCTGAATAACAATTATAGTGTTCGTCAAAAGGATCAGCGTTCTTTCTTTCCAATTGCTAGATATTCTTTGATGCGGTGAATAAAGATCAGCGTTCCTTCTTTCCAATTGTTAGAAATTCTCCGATGCGTGGACGGCACACGTTGATGAAATTACAAAGGTAGATCTCATGGCTTCTTTCGTGGCTAGCTAGGCTACTCTTGTCTGAACAGCGTCTGTATGTTACGTATTCTGACAATACTTGACACGGGGTAAAAGTAAAAAAGTGAAGTACCCCCGTCACGCCAAGTGGCGTATAGGGAAATATGGTGTTAGTGACCCTATATTTTACAGACCTTCAGCACATGATTTTTGGGGTAATGTGGTCAGTATTACGCCCGTGCTGCTTTACTTACCCAGAAAAAAATCCGGTACCCATTTAAGGCTGGGTGAACCCGGAAGCCGCTGGTTGGGATCGAACCCTACCCCTTGTCCGTGGCAGTCCAGTTCACTAACCACTGAGCTATCGCGGCTTTGACACGGTGTGTCGTTTCAAAAATAGGTAGACATTCTTTCACTGGACATCGATGTATGATCTATTTCCAAACAGGTGGCTAGGCAAGGCTTGACTTCTGTAGACACAAGATTCGCTGGTGTGTAGTACACAAACACATTACAGGTGGCAAATCGACTTATCTCAGATGAGCTGGCTGTAGATCGCAGTTCAATTGAAAACTGTCCGTTTCATTAATTTTTGGCTTGATGGTGTAAATAGGCTCAAATTTCTTCTTGAGTACTTGTAAATTATGAACAATTTCTCACTTTTTATCTTTTCCGGGTCCTTCTTAAAAAAGAATAAGATCCTGGTCACGGCACCATAAAATTATATATATTGTTGCAGAATCTTGTTAATTTGTTGATCTATTTATCTTATTGATCTAACTTGTTATTTATTCTTCAAAATCTTGCTACTTTAATATCATATATATATATATATATATATATATATATATATATATATATATATATATATATATATATATATAGACACGCATAACTTGTCATCATAGTTTTCGAACAAATATAATATAGTCTTTATTGTTGACATCCACTTCAAAATGTTAACAACTGGTTCCGTACAATGAACAAATTATACTGCCCTCTTATAATTTAATTGTTCCTCTATTGTTACTGCGTCTAGAGTCTAAGTTCTCCTTTTCTAAGTCTAACTTCTGTTCTGTGTGTTAAGCTAAGATCTAAGTTTACTAACTCCTAATCCTATCATCTGCCTTGAGACAGATATCTAGTCTCTTCTACTACATCCTCACTGATGTGTACCCTTCCGCTTCGTGGGTCCCAAGTGTATCTTCCTCCAAGTTCCGAGTCTAGAGTCTCCCTCTCGATAAGTCTTCTCAGTGTCTTTTTGTGTCCATCTTAGCCACTCCCACCTGGCTAAGGATCATGGGAATCTAATCTATATACGGCTTATCCTTCGTCCGCCTCCAGTCACTATTTCTTTAACTCCACTTTTTAATTATGTCCATAGTCTTATTGCTTTAGGAGTCCTGTCGACACCTGTCAATCTTCCCAAACCTCGTTCCCTCACAACTAAAGCCTACGTTTGTCTTCGCCCTCGCGCGGTGATTCTTTGATCTCCAAGTCAGAAATAACTCAAAGCGTTTCCCACCACTGATCATAAAGATGTCCGGCGTCGGTGAGCCTCTTTGATTTCGTCCCTTGACGGCTTAACTCAGAATGCCTCAGGGCTGGACTAGCTATCTCATATCAGCAGGTGTCGGAGTCCATCGGCTGCTTCGTTGCGTTATGTAACTTTGTCGGCAAGAGCAAACATCTGTCTAGATTTCCACGTTCAGGTTGAACACCTGTACGTACTTTCTTGCAGTCTTATAGTTGGTTACGCCACAGCGTCTGGGTTCGGTAGACTAACGTATCCTTGCTAATCCTTAAGTCATCATTTCATTCTACGCCGCCTAAAACTATTGTACCTCTTATCATCGTCGTATCATTCTCTTCTTCCTCTGTCGATGGTCATTTTCTTCAACTCTTCCCATTATCCTTCATGGCTGAGTCACGCTGTAACAATGTGGTAAATCTTGTTTCTGTTTGCTTTATGACGTCATCAGAAGATGTGACGAATCTTGCTTCTGTTTATTTTATGAAGTCATCAGGTGATGTGGTAAATCTTGCTTCTGTTTGTTTTATGAAGTCATCAGGTGATATGGTAAATCTTGCTTCTGTTTGTTTTATGAAGTCATCAGGTGATATGGTAAATCTTGCTTCTGTTTGTTTTATGAAGTGACTCGGGCAGATGGTGCTCGTCAACCTGGGAGGGCCGACCATCTAAGGGCAGAATCCCCCTACAGAAAAGACAATCTGCTGCCTTGCAGGAAGAATGGAGACAATCAAAGGCTAAGGAAAGCAAACCTGAATAAAATGCTGGCTGAAATCGAATGCACTTGGCCACTGTCGAAGAACACAGTGCAACGTTTTAACGGGTGTTCAATCAGAGTGGATCTGGCAGACTCTAATTGTGATGTTCTGTCTGTGGGGGCGATCAACACCCTTAGCCTGACAGCTGACTTCATGTGAGAATCTGGAATCCTACTCTGATTGAGTCCTGATCGCAGAGAGAGAGAGAGTATAGAACTTTGCAGCAGGAGGCGACCTGATCATCAAATATAGTGGTCCTGTTGAACAAGTGTTTTTGAGCTCTCTTGGTAAGCAAATTGATGCTGCTAGTTTCTAACCAGGTTCCATTTCAAGCTGTTTTCTGATTCTTTGTTTAAACAGAACAGCCATAAATATGAATAGTACAGTGTGTGTGAACGTCCCTGAGATATGCATAGTGAGTGTGGATACATCGATATATATAATCATCAGTTATTGTCATCATTCCAGTGCCATCAAGTACTAAACAGGGCTTGCAGTCTTCTTTTTTTCCATTTTCTTCTGTGTACACCTCTAGACGTCAAAATTAATAAATTGGAAGAAAACATTTGTCAGCTCAAGGCTGGTGACATCTCTATACATCTTGTCCCGGTAGAAGAGTCTCCTCTATTAATCACATGTTGGGCATGATTGTTGCAGATGTTCCCTAGTGTACCACGCCACAAGTCCCTGTCCTGGTATGGTACTAATAATGACCACAAGAGCCTTCTCTATTCATCATATGTTGGGCATGATTGTTGCAGATGTTCCCTACCACGCCACAAGTCCCTGTCCTGGTATGGTACTAATAATGACCACAAGAGCCTTCTCTATTCATCACATGTTGGGCATGATTGTTGCAGATGTTCCCTACCACGCCACAAGTCCCTGTCCTGGTATGGTACTAATAATGACCACAAGAGCCTTCTCTATTCATCACATGTTGGGCATGATTGTTGCAGATGTTCCCTACCACGCCACAAGTCCCTGTCCTGGTATGGTGATAACTGTCCTGGTATGGTGATAACTGTCCTGGTATGGTGATAACTGTCCTGGTATGGTGATAACTGTCCTGGTATGGTGATAACTGTCCTGGTATGGTACTAATAATGACCACAAGAGCCTCCTCTATTCATCACATGTTGGGCATGATTGTTGCAGATGTTCCCTACCACGCCACATGTCCCTGTCCTGGTATGGTGATAACTGTCCTGGTATGGTGATAACTGTCCTGGTATGGTGATAACTGTCCTGGTATGGTGATAACTGTCCTGGTATGGTGATAATGATGACCACAAGAGCCTTCTTTTATTCATCATATGTTGGGCATGATTGTTGCAGATGTTCCCTAGTGTACCACGCCACAAGTCCCTGTCCTGGTATGGTGATAATGATGACCACAAGAGTCTCCTCTATTAATCATATGTTGGGCATGATTGTTGCAGATGTTCCCTACCACGCCACAAGTCCCTGTCCTGGTATGGTGATAACTGTCCTGGTATGGTGATAACTGTCCTGGTATGGTGATAACTGTCCTGGTATGGTGATAACTGTCCTGGTATGGTACTAATAATGACCACAAGAGCCTCCTCTATTAATCACATGTTGGGCATGATTGTTGCAGATGTTCCCTAGTGTACCACGCCACAAGTCCCTGTCCTGGGCAAGCTTTTCAACCTCCGTAAGGTAATCAATGTCTTCTATCCTTGCCTCTCTTATCAGTATCTTTGTATGTATGCATATATACGGTAAGAGAAGCCCGATAGCTCGCTGGTTAGTGGACAGGACTACAAAGGACAAGAGGTCGGGTTCGATCCTGATTGACGGTTTCCAGGTTCATCATCATCGAGTGCCGTCTCCGCAACGAAGGTTGGCTACCATGGATCGCCATTCTGCTCTGTTTCTTGCTTTGATGGTGCAGGTTGTCATAGATTGACTTGTCCATCTTTTGATGTTACTCGTCCATGTTAGTCTTGGTCTGCCTCTTTTACCTTGTATTTTCCCTCCAATATTACTTTTAGTAGGCTGTTGTGTCTTTTAACTAGCCCCAAAAATGTCATTTGTCTTGTCTTAATTGTATTTAGTAGTTCTCTTTTTATTTTTAGCTGTTCTAAAACTTCATCATTTGTTTTCTTTTCTTTCCATCCAATTCTACCTATTCTTCTATAAATCCACATTTCAAAGGCTTCAATTTTCTGTTCTGTTTTCTTGTCTAATGTCCATGTTTCTGGCACCATACAGGAATATTGAGAAGATGTCACATTTTGCCATTCTTAGTTTCAGCCCTGGTGTTATTTGTTTTTCCAGGTTCACCCAGCCTTAAATAGGTACCAGATTGTTTTTCTGTGAAAGTAAAGAGGCATGGGCGTAATACCGACCACATTAACCTCATTAAGTATGTAAAAACTATGGTCACACCATATTCCCTATACGCCATTGGCGTGACGGGGCTCTTGACTTTTTACTTTTTAAATGTACGGTCAATTGTAATTTCCATAAAAAATTTTAGCAACAGTTGACCGACTCTCTATGCGTGCGCAGACCTCTGTGATGAAGACAACAGTTGTTCCACTGACCCAATGTCTTGTGTATGTTTATAGAACAAAACAATAACTCAATACCTCTAGGAGATACCACTGCCTGGCATTTGAGCAAATACTTGCAACGTGTTGGATAGATAAACTAATCAAGCAAACAATTATCTCAGTGTGTGATACGTAGATAGTGTAGATAGAATTTGTCATGTATTTTTTGGCTACAGATTGAAGTTAACAAAAATATATAGATACTGGATATAGAAACAATTCTTCATGTATTCCTTAGAGAAAGAATTCTTCATGTATTCCTTAGAGAAAGAATTCTTCATGTATTCCTTAGAGAAAGAATTCTTCATGTATTCCTTAGAGAAAGAATTCTTCATGTATTCCTTAGAGAAAGAATTCTTCATGTATTCCTTAGAGAAAGAATTCTTCATGTATTCCTTAGAGAAAGAATTCTTCATGTATTCCTTGGCACCCAGTGAGTGAGTGATAGAAACAACTTTGTATAGAACTTTGCAGCAGGAGGCGACCAAATCATCAAAGAAGGTGGCCCCGTTGAGCAAATGTTGTTAGGCTCTCTTGTTAAGCAAATTGATGCTGCTAGTTTCTAACCAGATTCCAATTCAAGCTGTTTTCTGTTTCTTTGTTTTGTTTATTGCATCTAAAAAAAAATAAAGGACTCAGCCTACAAGACAGAAGTAATTGTAACAACAAAGAAAAGGACATCACCGCAATGCACAATGAAGACAAGCGGAACAATATTAAAACAAGTAAATGTAGATGTACAACAGAGGTGAGATGTAGAATGACTCAGGCAAAAGCAGCTTTCCAAAAAACAAAAAATAAAAAAGAGGAAAATAGTGTGCATTCCAATCCTTTTGTCAATAGAAACAAGAAAAAGAGTTCTTAAATGTTATGTAGAGCCAGTCGTAACATATGGATTTGAATCATGGACAATAGGACAACAGACAAGAAAATCACTGGAGTCTGTAGAAATGTGGTTTTACAGAAGAATGTTGAGAATACCATGGACAGCTAAGAAGAGTAATGAAGATGTTCTGAGAGAGGTCAAAGCAAAAAGAGAGCTAATTTCCAATATTAGAAAGAATCAATCGTAATTTTTTGGCCATGTAATGAAAGGGGAACAGTTGGAACATATTGTAACAACTGGAAAAATTGAGTGACGAAGAAATAGAGGGCAGCAAAGAGAAAAGATACCAGACAGCTTAAGAGAATGGTTTGGCAGAAGGTCAACAACAGAAGTGATAAATGACTGTCGAGATCGAATGTTGTGGAGAGACATGATCACCTATGCCAGCAGGCATGGTACTTGATGATGATGATGATGATCATTACAATATATCTAATCTTATTGCGATATATCTAGTCCTATTGCGATGTATCTAATCCTATTGCAATATATCTAATCCTATTGCGATATATCTAGTCCTGTTGCGATACATCTAGTCTTTTTGTTATATATCTAGTCCTATTGCTATATATTTAATCCTATTGCTATATATCTAGTCCTATTTATATATATCTAGTCCTACTGTGAAATATATAATCCTTTTGCGATATATCTAGTCATATTGCTATATATCTAATCCTATTGCGATATATCTAGTCCTATTGCTATATATCTAGTGCTATTGCGTATATCTAGTCCTACTGTGATATATCTAATCCTATTGCTATATATCTAATTCCATTGCTATATATATCTATTCCTATTTCTAGATATCTATTTGTATTGTTATATATTTCTAGTCCTATCGCTATATATCTAATCCTAATGCGATATATCTAGTCCTATCGTGATATACCTAGACCTATTGCTATATATCTAGTCATGTTGCGATATATCTAGTCCTTTTGTTATATATTTAGTCCTATTGCTGTTATTCTGAAAGAGGTCAAAGCAAAAGGAGAGCTTATTTCCAATATTAGGAAGAAATAATCATCACTTTTTGGATATGTAATGAGAAGGGGCCAACTGGAATATATTGTGACAACTAGGAAAATTGAGGGACGAAGAAATAGAGGGAAGCAAAGAGAAAAGATACCAGAAGCTTAAGAGAATGGCTTGGCAGAAGGTCAACAACAGAAATGATAAATAACTGATGAGATCGAAAGTTGTGGAGAGGCATGATCATCTACGCCAGCAGGCCCGGTACTTGATGATGATCACAGTATTATAGAAGTCACATTTTCTAACTCTTGTTTTCCAGAGATAAGAAAATATCTTCTGATTTTGAAATGCTGCGACTGTAGGATCCGGAGACAGGAAACAAAAGGAAACGCCCCCCAGTAAACAATAACAAAGTGACTCAAAGTCACAATGTGAGAGAGAATATCAAATCTCTCACATGTTCGGAGCAACGATGGGTTGGTTATTAGTGTTTCTTTTAACGATTCTTATAGGCAGCTTTGAGGCACGGGACATCAAAGATGGTGCACAACGACCGAATGTTTTGTTCATTGTAATTGACGATCTTCGTCCAGCACTTGGTTGTTATGGGGAGTCCATTCTCCGAACGCCAAATGTTGACAATTTGGCCAGCAAGTCGGTTATGTTTGAGCAAGCTTTCGTTCAGGTAATCAACTTGTATATAAAATAGTATAGTAAATTATAACACCATAAAAATATAAGTAGTAGTAGTAGCCTTCGTCAGTCATAGTTGACTAAGGATTTTCCAGCTCCCCTATGAAACGTTTTTTTTTTTTAATTTTCTTTCCCTGTGTACAGTGTGTATTTTCTGTTTCTATGAATCTGTCTGCTTCTTGCTTGAGTTGGAGCTTGAGACTATGTTTCCTAAGATTGTGGTCTGCAGCCATGTCTTCCCAGGCTGCCAGGTTTTAAGAATTAATAAGGAAGGAAAAGTGTTAAAATAGTCAAATTTATATAGTCATTGATTAACTCATCCACCCTTGATGCTGAACATTTGGTATAGTCCTAGTTTAAGCACATAAATTGTTTCAGTTCAGAAGAGTAACGTCCTCTTGAATAACATTGCACTTTACTCGGTGGGTCATGAGAAAACCTGTAATTGTAAAGGCAAGAGAAACTATGTCAGGTTCAAGTCCTAACATAATTATAATTGTTAGTGTTTGAGAACCACTGTGGTTTTGTTATGATGCCAATATGAGTGAGATCACCACTGAAATAATTTATGTGCTTAAACTAGGAATTTAGTCTAGTCTCTGTGTGAGAGATGTATTTTTTTTAAAATACTCAAACACCTGCAACAAGTCTCAACACAACAGCAAATACAAAACTTGTGAAAACATTCTATGACGCAGTCTTGTTGCTTTATGATGCAGAGTCTTGAGATGTGAACTCTATCACCGCATGACCTTAAAAAGGTAATTATGTTGGCAGGTCATGCAAACAAGCTGAGAAGGTCCCTCCCTAGTTTAGGAGTTTCTGAGGAAATTTATTAGAAGCAACATCCATTTAAGCGAATGTTTCCCAATAGAAACTGGGGTTAAACAAGGATGTATTTAATCACCCATGTTATTTGGAGTTGTTATGGACTTCATAATGAAGAAATGCTGCACTGGTAATAAAGGCATCAAATGAATTCAAGGAGACCATTTGGAGGACCTTGACTTTGCTGATGTCATAGTTCTCATCAGCAGTCAGATAAAAACGATGCAGGAAAACACAAATGAACTATCATCAATAGCCAGCAAAATTTGGCTTGAGATCAATCATGAAAAGACTAAAGTCATGAAAAGCTTAATTCCAACAGATGACAAAATATACATGGAAGACAAAACAGTGGAGGAGATCGATCACTTTATCTATCTTGGAAGTCACATTGATCGAGAAGGGGATACAAGCAAAGAAATTAGAATAGCTAAAGCAGCAATGTCTTTCAGCAGCCTTGAAAAGTTGTGGAAATCAAAACTAATCAGCACAAACACAAAACTTAGGCTATTCAAATCAAATGTACTATCAACCCTTACGTATGCGTGTGAAAGCTGGAAAACAACATGAGATATAGAAACAAAGTTGAACGTATTTGAAAATAAATGTCTAAGGAAAATACTTGGTATAGTGTGGAAAGAATTCAAAACAAATGAGGAAATTAGAGAAAAAGCCAATCAACCACTAATATCTTCAGTAATAAAGAAAAGACGATGGTCATATGTTGGACATGTGATGAGAAGAGATAATAACCGAATAGCAAAGCAAGCCCTCATGTGGGAAACAACAGGTAAGAGAAAAAGAGGAAGACCCAGAGAGACACTGAGAAGAACATTGCTGAGAGAGGCAAAAGCAGCAGGAATCAGCTCCCTCAATGAGATAGAGCTGCTTGCACAGAACAGAGACAAATGGCGAGATTTGATAAAATATCTTTAAAAGAATTTAAAACTGCTAGAACAAAATTTTAGATAAGAGAAGGAGTATCTTGGTCTACGACCTAGGGGCCGGCTATGGCTCGAAAGGTCAATAGATAGATAGAACATCCATTTTAGATGAGATATGTGAGAGGCACACATATTGTACCTTTATATTAATACTATAAAACATGTGAGAGGAACAAGCGTTGTACCTTTATATTAACACTATAAAACATGTGAGAGGAACAAGCGTTGTACCTTTATATTAACACTATAAAACATGTGAGAGGAACAAGCGTTGTACCATTATATTAACACTATAAGATATGTTTCTTCCTAATATTGGAAATTAGCTCTCTTTTTGCTTTGACCTCTCTCAGAACATCTTCATTACTCTTCTTAGCTGTCCATGGTACTCTCAACATTCTTCTGTGAAACCACATTTCTACAGACTCCAGTGATTTTCTTGTCTGTTGTCCTATTGTCCATGATTCACATCCATATGTTAAAACTGGCTCTACATAACATTTAAGAACTCTTTTTTTTGTTTCTATTGTCAAAAATGGATTGCATAGTATCTTCCTCATTTTTTGGAAAGCTGCTTTTGCCTAAGCCATTCTACATCTTACCTCTTTTGTACATCTTCCATCTGAGGTTAACGAAGTTCCCAAATATTTAAATTCATTTACCTGTTTTAATATTGTTCCACTTATCTTTATTTTGCACTGAGGTGATGTCTTTTTCTTTGTTGTTACCATTACCTCTGTCTTTTTGCTATTAAGGCTGAGTCCTTTATTTTTGCTTTCTTTCACTATAATGTCCAACATTTCTTGTAACTCATTTTCACTCTTAGCGATTAAGACTGTATCATCAGCATACCTTAGATTATTTATATTATGACCTCCAATTGTTATTCCAGGTATGTCCCTTATGGATCTTAAAATAATCTCACTATAAATATTAAACAAATCTGGTGACAGCACACAACCTTGTCTAACACCCTGTTTTATTTGTTGAAACATTCCCAATTGGTTTCCAGTTCTTATGGCTGCTGTTTGTTGCCAGTACATATTCTTTACTATTCTTAGATCTTTGCTGTCTAAATTTATGCTTTCTAAAATTTTGATTATTTCTTGGTGCTTTACTTTGTCAAATGCTTTGGTGTAATCTATGAAACATAGGTATAGATCTGTTTTCACCTCTATGGCTCTTTCTACTAAAGATCTTATGATATAAATGGCATTGCTTGTTCCTTTATCTCTAACAAAACCACACTGTTCATCACTAATTTCTGGACTGATTTTGTTTCGCTCTCTTCGCATGATGATTTTTAAAAATATCTTAGTCATATGACTCATAAGGCTTATTGTGTGATGATCATCACATTAAATCACACCAGATTTCAATGGTAGGGCTATGAATATTGATTTGAGCATGTCATCTGTAATCATCATTTTTTGGCCATGTAATGAGAAGAGAACAACTGAAATATATTGTAAAAACTGGAAAAATTGAGGGACGAAGAGATAGAGGGATGCAAAGAGAAAAAATAACAGACAGCTTAAGAGAATGGCTTGACAGAAGGTCAACAACAGAAAGGATAAATAGCTGCCGAGATCGAAAGTTGTAGAGAGACATGATCACCTATGCCAGTAGGCCCGGTACTTGATGATGATGATGATAAGATGTGTGAGAGGTACACATATTATACCTTTATATTAACACTAGATTAATATACCGTAATAAAAATTTCCGCATCAAAATATAAATTCTTCAAAATTTGATAGTTTGCCGTGTACAAACATTCCCGCCCCCCCCCACCCCCTTACCTTCCTAATTACAATTTCTGGTGATCCCTGAATGTTGAATTTCTTTCTGTTGATGTTGGCTTGTTTTTTTTATTTTGTGAGATACAATCCTGTAACGCAAAAAAAAAAAAAACAAATCACCAAATTTCAACAAATTGGTCATTTTTCTTTTTTTTTTTTCGCTGTGAACTGGGAAATTTCTTTGGCCATTGAGTGACATTAAACTTTGTAAGTCAGGAAACAATAAATAGTGTGATGAGGTAGCCAAACATACTGATGGAGTTACGGTGACTGTATGAATAGACACAGTAACATGTCCAGTCCAAGCAGTCCATTTCAGATTATACATTAACCTGAGATAGGAATTCCAAGTTCCTGAGTCTCTTTTTAGGTAAACACACAGCTTTGTATCAAAAGTTCAAAGAAAATATGATTTTTAGTGTGTCTAATGTTATAATTAAGTTGTAGTAATTTGTACCACGGAATGTAACAACATGCCTCACAAGTAGGTATTGCAATCTAGGGTTAAAGAATAATTGAACATACATCCATTTTTAGGATAAAAAGAGAAGCTCCCTGCTGTTTTGTTTTCTTACAATTTGTCTTAGAACCATCATTACACTACTCACAGTCCATTAATAATGTAGTCTCTCTCCTAAACATACATGAAGATTTTGACTCATTGCATAGAACTTTCTTCCCAGATTTATTCATTTTATTTTATAAATTGTTCATGGCTGTGAGTAGATGTTTATTGATATATTTATGTAGACCAGGTTTAGCATATTTTTGTCAAATCTGACTGATATATTGTGATTCACTAGCGTAATTATCTTTATGTTTCTTGTAGCAAGCTGTTTGTGGTCCCAGCCGAATATCATTCCTCACCAGCCGTAGACCAGACACAACCAGGTTGTATGATTTTCATTCATTCTGGAGAGTACATGCAGGAAACTACACAACACTGCCTCAACATTTCAAAGAAAATGGTTACATCACACAAAATGTTGGCAAGGTTTTCCATCCTGGCAAGTCAGAATATTTTTTAAATGAATAAAACAGTGCATCTTTTTGTGCAGTGCACAATAATGATAAAGAAATCAATAACAGAGTGTTGAAATTGTTGCCAATTTTTCACAAAACGAACCATTGTCATC
The DNA here is from genome assembly GCA_032433765.1 of Megaustenia siamemsis. Lineage (NCBI taxonomy): Eukaryota > Metazoa > Mollusca > Gastropoda > Stylommatophora > Ariophantidae > Megaustenia > Megaustenia siamemsis. The sequence continues at coordinate 1,926,657 of JAVIAB010000001.1, forward strand.
TCCTTATGCTGTCTCTACATTGTGGCCATCACGGAGCAACATTTTACTTTACTTTTACTCTCTTTGATGGTGCATGTGCCTGACATGTTGACCTTGTGTTTCCCTTCCTATATAACTGTCAGATAGTTACTGTGTCCCTTGTTGTTTTAAATTAAATTGTACTTATTTTATTTGAAAAGTGTCAAATAGTTCATCCCTCAATCTTCAGCTGTTTCAGATCTCCATTATTTGTTTTCTCCTCTCTCCACCAAAATCGTCCCATTCTTCTATAAACCCAGACTTCAAGGACTTCAATTTTCTTCTTCTCCCTTATTAAGTGTCCATGTTTCTCCACCGTTTTTGATTCTGGTGAACTTTTATGTGAGTATATCTTTTTATATATTGCTAAAAGTGCATAACAAATAGAAGAAATATATAGGAAACAGGCAAATAATTGTAGTTCTGTGGTATAGCTGGTGGCAGGAGTAAGTAGTCGGGTGTAACGTACATTCACTGGTTTTTTGCATAAATAACATTTATTGTTTGCTTTGAGTAACCAAGACTTCGCATTGTTTAAGGACTAGAAATATTTGACACATAGCTGATAAAGATTCAAATAAAATTACCAGAGCTGTCACACTATGAACCAATGATGGAAGAAAATAACAGCAAAAGGCTGCTTCATGAAGGTAGATATAAAATGAACAAAGGCTGCTTCATGAAGGTAGATATAAAATGAACAAAGGCTGCTTCATGAAGGTAGATATAAAATGAACAAAGGCTGCTTCATGAAAGTAGATATAAAATGAACAAAGGCTGCTTCATGAAGGTAGATATAAAATGAGCAAAGGCTGCTTCATGAAGGTAGATATAAAATGAGCAAAGGCTGCTTCATGAAGGTAGATATAAAATGAACAAAGGCTGCTTCATGAAGGTAGATATAAAATGAGCAAAGGCTGTTTCATGAAGGTAGATATAAAATGAACAAAGGCTGCTTCATGATGGTAGATATAAAATGAACAAAGGCTGCTTCATGAAGGTAGATATAAAATGAGCAAAGGCTGCTTCATGAAGGTAGATATAAAATGAACAAAGGCTGCTTCATGAAGGTAGATATAAATTAAGCAAAGGCTACTTCATGAAGGTAGATATAAAATGAACAAAGAAGACCTGGAGCCATGGATAGAAGAAAGTGAACGTTTTTTGCTGGCTTTTGTACATGGGGTTTGATAGTAACTGATTACTTGACAGGTTTGTCAATATTGATGTTCAAAGCAGAGCTGGGCGATAAGCACAAATATATCATATATGATATTGTGTACAATACACTCAATATATGTGAGGCCGCGAGTAGAGCTGCAGATAAATATATAAATAAACAATAATTTAAAAGTATATAAAATAAAAAATATAAATATATAATTTAAAAATATATAAACACATTTTTTTAAACTGTAATTAAAAAAACAAATAAATAAATTTTTAAAAAATAACAGAATAAACAAAATATATACATAATATATACATAATATATATATTATAATATAGTAGTAGTACTAGTAGTAGTAGCCTCCATCAGTCATAGTTGACTGTTGATTTTTCAGCACTCCTAGGAATATTATTATTTCTTTTCTTTTGCTGTGTATTCTCTGTTTTCTATGAATCTTTCAGCTTCTTGTTTGAGTTGGAGCTTCAGAGTGTTTCCAAAGATTGCAGTCTGCAGCTATTTCTTCTCTGGCTCAGGGTTTATGTTCAGAGTCTTCATGCTGTGTTTACACACGTCTACAAATTGAAGTTTTGGGTGCCCCCTGGTTCTTTTGCCATCTGCCAATTGCAACTATCCAACAAAGTTGATCTCCCACTGTCGAAAACAGTCCCTGGCAAATGCTGCTTCCCGAGTTGTAAAGTAAAAGTCAAGAGTCCTGTCACGCCAAGTGGCGTATAGAGAATATGGTGCTAGTGACCATCATTTTTATAGACCTTCAGCAAATGATTTTTGGAGTAATCTTCCCGTGTTATGCCAACATCAAATTGGCAAAGCTGGAGTACCCGCTCTAGGGGGCAAGCTTGGGCAGAAAAAGAAAGCGACAAGTTGTTGCCCATGCAACATGTTTTTTCTCTCCACTCAGCCAAGCGATCTAAAGGTCTAGCAGGGCAAGAACAGTTTTGTACCAATTATATAATATATATAAATAAAATGGTATTACGCAGCTGACCGGCCATAATGCCATTTTATATCTATTTATTTTATCTACGCAGAGCTTGTAAATCATAATGACTTCTCATTTGTATTTATTTTAATTTACTGAAATTTATTTAAAATTCACTTGTTATCTACACTTTGAAGTCTAAAGTCTGGTAGTCCCTGATTATTCCCTTACAGCTAGAGTCCCTTCAATATCTTTTGCATTTCTGTATTCAACATTTCATCAAAATTATTAACCGTCACATGATGATGATTAATGGTTATATTGTAGTTCTGAGCTGTAAGTCCTTGGATGGTGTGGTGAGTTGCATAAGTTTTCATGATTTGTTGCATTAGATGATTTGTTGTATTAGATGATTTGTTGTATTAGATGATTTGTTGTATTAGATGATTTGTTGCATTAGATGATTTGTTGTATTAGATAACTTGTTGTATTAGATGATTTGTTGTATTAGATGATTTGTTGTATTAGATGATTTGTTGTATTAGATGATTTGTTGCATTAGATGATTTGTTGTTTTAGATGATTTGTTGTAATAGATGATTTGATGTATTAGATGATTTGTTGTATTAGATGATTTGTTGTATTAGATAATTTGTTGTATTAGATGATTTCTTGTATTAGATGATGTGCTGTATTAGATGAAGCTTGTATCACAGAAAGCACCATGAAGATTGCATCACAGACTCCACCATGAAGCTTGTATCACAGACACCACTATCAAGCTTGTATCACAGACACCACCATGAAGCTTGTGTCATAGACACCACCATGAAGCGTGTATCACAGACACCACCATGAAGTTTGTATCACAGACACCACCATGTAGCTTGTATCACAGACACCACCATAAAGCTTGTATTATAGATAGCACCGTGAAGCTTGTATCACAGACACCACCATAAAGCTTTTATCACAAACATCACCATAAAGCTTGTATCACAGACACCACCATAAAGCTTGTATCACAGACACCACCATAAAGCATGTATTATAGATAGCACCATGAAGCTTGTATCACAGACACCACCATAAAGCATGTATTATAGATAGCACCGTGAAGCTTGTATCACAGACACCATCATAAAGCTTTTATCACAGACATCACCATAAAGCTTGTATCACAGACACCACCATAAAGCTTGTATCACAGACACCACCATAAAGCATGTATTATAGATAGCACCATGAAGCTTGTATCACAGACACCACCATAAAGCATGTATTATAGATAGCACCGTGAAGCTTGTATCACAGACACCACCATAAAGCATGTATTATAGATAGCACCATGAAGCTTGTATCACAGACACCACCATGAAGCTTGTATTACAGACACCACCATGAAGCTTGTATCAAGAAACCACCATGTAGCTTGTATCACAGACACCACCATGAAGCTTGTATTACAGACACCACCATAAAGCATGTATTATAGATAGCACCGTGAAACTTGTATCAAGACACCACCATGAAGCTTGTATCACAGACACCACCATGAAGTTTGTATCACAGACACCATCATGAAGCTTGTACACAGACACCACAAGGAAGCTTATATCACAGACACCATCATGAAGCTTGTATCACAGACACCACCGTGAAGTTTGTATCACAGACACCATCATGAAGCTTGTACACAGACACCAACAGGAAGCTTGTATCACAGACACCACCATGACACTTGTGTCATAGAAGCGTGTATCACAGACAAAACAATGAAGTATGTGTCACAGACACCACCATGAAGCGTGTATCATAGATAGCACTGTGAAGCTTGTATCACAGACACCACCATGAAGCACGTATCATAGATAGCACTGTGGAGCTTATATCACAGACACCACCATGAAGTGTGTATCATAGATAGCACCGTGAAGCTTGTTTCACAGACACCACCATGAAGCTTGTATCACAGACACCACCATGAAGCTTGTATCAAGACACCACCATGTAGCTTGTATCACAGACACCACCATGAAGCTTGTATTACAGACACCACCATAAAGCATGTATTATAGATAGCACCGTGAAACTTGTATCAAGACACCACCATGAAGCTTGTATCACAGACACCACCATGAAGCTTGTATCACAGACACCATCATGAAGCTTGTACACAGACACCACCAGGAAGCTTGTATCACAGACACCATCATGAAGCTTGTATCACAGACACCACCGTGAAACTTGTATCACAGACACCATCATGAAGCTTGTACACAGACACCACCAGGAAGCTTGTATCACAGACACCATCATGAAGCTTGTGTCACAGACACCACCATGACGCTTGTGTCATAGAAGCGTGTATCACAGACAAAACAATGAAGCATGTGTCACAGACACCACCATGAAGCTTGTATCACAGACACCACCATGAAGCGTGTATCATAGATAGCACTGTGAAGCTTGTATCACAGACACCACCATGAAGCACGTATCATAGATAGCACTGTGGAGCTTATATCACAGACACCACCATGAAGTGTGTATCATAGATAGCACCGTGAAGCTTGTTTCACAGACACCACCATGAAGCTTGTATCACAGACACCACCATGAAGCTTGTATCAAGACACCACCATGTAGCTTGTATCACAGACACCACCATGAAGCTTGTATTACAGACACCACCATAAAGCATGTATTATAGATAGCACCGTGAAACTTGTATCAAGACACCACCATGAAGCTTGTATCACAGACACCACCATGAAGCTTGTATCACAGACACCATCATGAAGCTTGTACACAGACACCACCAGGAAGCTTGTATCACAGACACCATCATGAAGCTTGTATCACAGACACCACCGTGAAACTTGTATCACAGACACCATCATGAAGCTTGTACACAGACACCACCAGGAAGCTTGTATCACAGACACCATCATGAAGCTTGTGTCACAGACACCACCATGACGCTTGTGTCATAGAAGCGTGTATCACAGACAAAACAATGAAGCATGTGTCACAGACACCACCATGAAGCTTGTATCACAGACACCACCATGAAGCGTGTATCATAGATAGCACCGTGAAGCTTGTACCACAGACACCACCATGAAGCACGTATCATAGATAGCACCATGGAGCTTGTATCACAGACACCACCATAAAGCTTGTATCACAGACACCACCATAAAGCATGTATTATAGATAGCACCATGAAGCTTGTATCACAGACACCACCATGAAGCTTGTATCACAGACACCACCATAAAGCATGTATTATAGATAGCACAATGAAGCTTGTATCACAGACACCACCATAAAGCATGTATTATAGATAGCACCGTGAAGCTTGTATCACAGACACAACCATAAAGCATGTATTATAGATAGCACCGTGAAGCTTGTATCACAGACACCACCATAAAGCATGTATTATAGATAGCACCATGAAGCTTGTATCACAGACACCACCATGAAGCTTGTATTACAGACACCACCATAAAGCATGTATTATAGATAGCACCGTGAAACTTGTATCAAGACACCACCTTGAAGCTTGTATCACAGACACCACCATGAAGCTTGTATCACAGACACCATCATGAAGCTTGTACACAGACACCACCAGGAAGCTTGTATCACAGATACCATCATGAAGCTTGTATCACAGACACCACCGTGAAGCTTGTATCACAGACACCATCATGAAGCTTGTACACAGACACCACCAGGAAGCTTGTATCACAGACACCATCATGAAGCTTGTATCACAGACACCACCATGACGCTTGTGTCATAGAAGTGTGTATCACAGACAAAACAATGAAGCATGTGTCACAGACACCACCATGAAGCTTGTATCATAGACACCACCATGAAGCGTGTATCATAGATAGCACCGTGAAGCTTGTATCACAGACACCACCATGAAGCATGTATCATAGATAGCACCGTGGAGCTTGTATCACAAACACCACCATGAAGCGTGTATCATAGATAGCACAGTGAAGCTTGTTTCACAGACACCACCATGAAGCTTGTATCACAGACACCACCATGAAGCTTGTATCACAGACACCACCATCAAGCTTGTATCATAGATAGCACAGTGAAGCTTGTATCACAACACCACCATGAATCTTGTATCACAGACACCACCATCAAGCTTGTATCATAGATAGCACCGTGGAGCTTGTATCACAGACACCACCATGAAGCTTGTATCACAGACACCATCATGAAGCTTGTATTACAGACACCACCATAAAGCATGTATTATAGATAGCACCGTGAAACTTGTATCAAGACACCACCATGAAGCTTGTATCACAGACACCACCATGAAGCTTGTATCACAGACACCATCATGAAGCTTGTACACAGACACCACCAGGAAGCTTGTATCACAGATACCATCATGAAGCTTGTATCACAGACACCACCGTGAAGCTTGTATCACAGACACCATCATGAAGCTTGTACACAGACACCACCAGGAAGCTTGTATCACAGACACCATCATGAAGCTTGTATCACAGACACCACCATGACGCTTGTGTCATAGAAGCGTGTATCACAGACAAAACAATGAAGCATGTGTCACAGACACCACCATGAAGCTTGTATCACAGACACCACCATGAAACGTGTATCATAGATAGCACCGTGAAGCTTGTATCACAGACACCACCATGAAGCATGTATCATAGATAGCACCGTGGAGCTTGTATCACAAACACCACCAAGAAGTGTGTATCATAGATAGCACAGTGAAGCTTGTTTCACAGACACCACCATGAAGCTTGTATCACAGACACCACCATGAAGCTTGTATCACAGACACCACCATCAAGCTTGTATCATAGATAGCACAGTGAAGCTTGTATCACAACACCACCATGAATCTTGTATCACAGACACCACCATCAAGCTTGTATCATAGATAGCACCGTGGAGCTTGTATCACAGACACCACCATGAAGCTTGTATCACAGACACCATCATGAAGCTTGTATCACAGACACCACCATGAAGCTTGTATCATAGACACCACCATGAAGCTTGTATCATAGACACCACCATGAAGCTTGTATCACAGACACCACCATCAAGCTTGTATCACAGACACCACCATGAAGCTTGTATCACAGACACTACCATGAAGCTTGTATCATAGACACCACCATGAAGCTTGTATCATAGACACCACCATCAAGCTTGTATCACAGACACCACCATGAATCTTGTATCATAGACACCACCATGAAGCTTGTATCACAGACACCACCATCAAGCTTGTATCACAGACACCACCATGAAGCTTGTATCACAGACACTACCATGAAGCTTGTATCATAGACACCACCATGAAGCTTGTATCATAGACACCACCATCAAGCTTGTATCACAGACACCACCATGAATCTTGTATCATAGACACCACCATGAAGCTTGTATCACAGACACCACCATGAAGCTTGTATCACAGACACCACCATGAAGCTTGTATCACAGACACCACCATGAAGCTTGTATCATAGACACCACCATGAAACTTGTATCATAGACTCCACCATGAATCTTGTATCACAGACACCACCATGAAGCATGTATCACAGACACCACCATGAAGCTTGTATCATAGACACCACCATGAAGCTTGTATCACAGACACCACCATGAAGCTTGTATCACAGACACCACCATGAAGCTTGTATCACAAACACCACCATGAAGCTTATGACACAGACAACACCATGAAGCATGTATCATAGACACCACCATGAAGCTTGTATTACAGACACCACCATGAAGCTTGTTTTACAGACACCACCATGAAGCTTGTATTACAGACACCACCATGAAGCTTGAATCATAGACACCACCATGAAGCTTGTACCATAGACAGCATCATGAAGCGTGTATTACAGACACCACCATGAAGCTTGTATTACTGACACCACCATGGAGCTTGTATTACAGACACCACCATGAAGCTTGTATCACAGACACCACCATGAAGCTTGTACCATAGACAGCATCATGAAGTGTGTATTACAGACACCACTGTGGGGACCATGTAACGTGGTAGAAGAGATGTGTTTTGCTAAATGTTACAAGAAAGTTGTGCAAACAAAGTGTTTACTTTTTTGTAAAAATGGAATAAGAGCAAGTGTGTATTTTGTTTGTACAGTTTTAGGTTAACTCTGGAAGAATTATTTGGCTGGTTCCAGCAAAGTTATCTGACATGAAACTGTGAACTACCTAATGTCATAATTTTTATAAAACTTGTGTTCATAATTAGAAGGAGTCATAAATTAAATGCATTAAGTGTGTAAGTAATTAATAAATGCATTAAGTGTGTAAGTAATTAATAAATGTATATAAGTTTGTAAGTATTTAATAATGTATATAAGTGTGTAAGTAATTAATAAATGTATATAAGTGTGTAAGTAATTAATAAATGTATATAAGTGTATAAGTAATTAATAAATGTATATAAGTGTGTAAGTAATTAATAAATGTATATAAGTATGAAAATAATTAATAAATGTATATAAGTGTGTAAGTAATTAATAAATGCATGTAAGTATGTAAATAATTAATAAATGTGTATAAGTATGAAAATAATTAATAAATGTATATAAATATGTAAATAATTAATAAATGTATATAAGTGTGTAAATAATTAATAAATGTATATAAGTATGTAAATAATTAATAAATGTATATAAGTGTGTAAATAATTAATAAATGTATATAAGTGTGTAAATAAAAAATGTATATAAGTATGTAAATAATTAATAAATGTATAAGTATGAAAATAATTAATAAATGTATATAAGTGTGTAAATAATTAATAAATGTATATAAGTGTGTAAATAATTAATAAATGTATATAAGTGTGTAAATAATTAATAAATGTATATAAGTGTGTAAATAAAAAATGTATATAAGTATGTAAATAATTAATAAATGTATAAGTATGAAAATAATTAATAAATGTATATAAGTGTGTAAATAATTAATAAATGTATAAGTATGCAAATAATTAATAAATGTATATAAGTGTGTAAATAAAAAATGTATATAAGTATGTAAATAATTAATAAATGTATAAGTATGAAAATAATTAATAAATGTATATAAGTGTGTAAATAATTAATAAATGTATTTAAGTGTGTAAATAATTAATAAATGTATATAAGTATAAAATTAATTAATAAATGTATATAAGTATGTAAATAATTAATAAATGTATATAAGTGTGTAAATAATTAATAAATGTATATAAGTGTGTAAATAATTAATAAATGTATATTAGTATAAAAATAATTAATAAATGTATATAAGTATGAAAATAATTAATAAATGTATATAAGTATGTAAATAATTAATAAATGTATATAAGTGTGTAAATAATTAATAAATGTATATAAGTGTGTAAATAATTAATAAATGTATATAAGTATAAAAATAATTAATAAATGCATATATGTATGTAGATAATAAATAAATGTAAATCAAACTAAAGGGAGACAAATGAAATAATGTTAAGAGCTAAAAACCACCTTTGGACCTACATTAAATGTCATATATTCAGACATCCGAAACTGGGTCCAAGCTCACAAAGTTAATGCTGCTACTAAATCTCTGCAGGAATCGCCAGTAACTACACTGACGACGCTTACTATAGTTGGACCAACACACCCTACCATCCCCCTACACAAGCTTATAAAGATGCAAAGGTACTTAACTCATGTTTACAACTATTACACTTGTCTAATTCAGTCAATCAATAGAAACTGGGGTTAAACAAGGATGTATTTTATTGCCCTTGTTATTTGGAATTGTTATGGACTTCATAATGAAGAAATGCTGCACTGGTAATAAAGGCATCGAATGGATACAAGGAGACCATTTGGAGGACCTTGACTTTGCTGATGACATAGTTCTCATCAGCAGTCAGATAAAAACGATGCAGGAAAACACAAATGAACTATCATCAGGAGCCAGCAAAATTGGGCTTGAGATCAATCATGAAAAGACTAAAGTCATGAAAAGTTTAATTCCAACAGATGACAAAATATAGATAGAAAACAAACCAGTAGAAGAGATCGATCACTTTATCTATCTTGGAAGTCACATTGATTGAGAAGGGGTTACAAATAAAGAAATTAGAATCAGAATAGCTAAAGCAGCAATGTCTTTCAGAAGCCTTGAAAAGTTGTGGAAATCAAAACTCATCAGCACAAACACGAAACTTAGGCTATTCAAATCAAATGTGCTATGAACCCTTACGTATGCGTGTGAAAGCTGGAAAACAACAAGAGATATAGAAACAAAGTTGAATGCATTCGAAAATAAATGTCTAAGGAAAATACTTGGTATAGCGTGGAACGAATTCAAAACAAACGAGGAAATTAGAGAAATCGCCAATCAACCACTAATATCTTCAGTAATAAAGAAAAGACGATGGTCATATGTTGGACATGTGATGAGAAGAGATAATAACCGAATAGCAAAGCAAGCCCTCATGTGGGAAACAACAGGTAAGAGAAAAAGAGGAAGACCCAGAGAGACACTGAGAAGAACATTGATGAGAGAGGCAAAAGCAGCAGGAATCGGCTCCATCAATGAGATAGAACTGCTTGCACAGAACAGAGACAAATGGCGAGATTTGATAAAATATCTTTAAAGGAAAACTGCTAGAAAAAAAATGCAGATAGAAGTTGTATCTTGGTCTACGCCCTATGGGCCGGCTATGGCTCGAAAGGTCAATAGATAGATAGATAGAAATAAGTCATGTCAACATCATCATCATGTGCTGTCACCAGGATAAAACCCCCATGTCTATCTCTTGATGTTATCAGCTCACTTTAGTCATTATCAGTAAGCCATTTATCAATGATATAATTCTGCTTCAAATATTTCACTCTCCAGTTGGTTCATTTGGTTTTCTTTTCTTTGTTTAATATTTTGAACTTGTAACACTTTACTTTGTTACCAAAAATAATTGGTTTCTTTGTTTAATATTTTGAACTTGTAACACTTTACTTTGTTACCAAAAATAATTGGTTTCATTTGAACCACTAAAAGTCTAGTTATTATCTAGTCTTCTTCTTCTCCTTTGTTCATCCAGAGGATGATGGAGAGATTGTGTGTCTCGTTACAGAGAAGTGTAACAATAGAGAGATTGTATGTCTCTTTCCAGAGATATGTAACAATAGCGAGATGGTATGTCTATTTATAAAGAGATGTAACATAAGAGAGATTGTGAGTCTATCTACAGAGAGAATTTACAATAGAGAGAATGTGAGTCTATCTACAGAGAGATGTAATAATAGAAATATTGTGTGTCTATCTATAGAGAGATGTAACAATAGAAAGATTGTGTGTCTATCTACAGAGAGATGTAACAATAGAAAGATTGTGTGTCTATCTACAGAGAAATGTAATAATAGAAAGATTGTGTGTCTATCTACAGAGAGATGTAACAATAGAAAGATTGTGTGTGTATTTACAGAGAGATGTAACAATGGAAAGATTGTGTGTCTATTTACAGAGAGATATAACAATGGAAAGATTGTGTGTCTATTTACAGAGAGATATAATAATGGAAAGATTGTGTGTCTATTTACAGAGAGATGTAACAATGGAAAGATTATGTGTCTATTTGCAGAGAGATATAACAATGGAAAGATTGTATGTCAATTCACAGAGAGATGTAACTATAGAGAGATTGTATGTCTCTTTAAGAGAGATGTAACAATAAAGAGATTGTGTGCCTATTTACAGAGAGATGTAACAGTAAAGAGATTTTGTGTCTATTTAAAGAGAGATGTAGCAATAAAGAGATTGTGTGTCTATTTACAGAGAGATGTAACTATAGAGAGATTGTATGTTTCTTTAAGAGAGATGTAACAATAAAGAAATTGCGTGCCTATTTACTGAGAGATTGCATGCCTATTTACAGAGAGATTGTGTGTCTATTTACAGAGAGATTGAGTGCCTATTTACAGAGAGATCACGTGCCTATTTACAGAGAGATTGAGTGTCTACTTACAGAGAGATTGTGTGTCAATTTACAGAGAGATGTATTATTTGCTTTAACTTCGTGGCATGATCTACTGGCTACTGAGATAGCCTCCTCTTCTTGATGTATGTTCACTAGGACATGCTTGTTCGTCTGTTTCTAGAACCACACAAACAACCAAAGTGTTTATATTTGAGGTTAATTGTGTGAAATGCAACATTAAAGCATGGTTTGGACAATGTGTCTTTGAGTCTACACCCTGCTGGTCTTGTGACAAGATCTATATCAATGGAAGCTACTTTCAGTCCTATCTTGGCTGTCCATTAATGTCTGTCTTTGTTTTGTTGTCTGGCCTGAGCTTATATATCTGCGACATCAGCACAGCAATGGTAGCCTACATTCAACATCTGGGAGGAATCATGTCAATAAGTGATGTCCTCACATGAAAACCCCTCTACGTCCATGAAAACCCCTCTACGTCCATGAAAACCCCTTTATGTCCATGAAACCCCTTTTTGTCCATGAAAACCCCTCTCTCATTTTAGGTGTGTCCTGGCAACAACGGAACCCTGGGAATGAATGTTGTGTGTCCTGTTGATGTGTCACTGATGCCAGGAAAGTCACTACCAGACCTCCAGAGTTCAGAATTTGCAGCAGAGTTCATCAAAAACATGTCTGAAACAAAACCAGATCAGCCCTTTTTTCTAGCTGTTGGATTTCATAAACCACATATTCCTCTGAAGTATCCAAAGATGTATAAAAGTAAGGACTGAAACTGAAACAAAGGGAATCAAATTATCACTTCAATGCATTGCTTTGTAACTGCCATGAAGATTTGAGATGTAAAAATTCAATCTATGTAAAATTACAATCCATATAAAGTTATAATCTATGTAAAGCTACAATCCTTGTAAAAAATACAATCCATGTATAGATAGTAGTAGTAGCCTCCATCAGTCATAGTTGACTATAGATTTTTCAGCGCCCCTAGAAATGTCCTCTCTTGGCGCGGGCTTGGGCAAAAAAAGAAAGAGACAAGTTGTTGATGTAAAGATACAATCCATGTAAAGCTATAATACATGTAAAGCTACACTCTATGTAAAGATAAAATCCATGTAAAGCTACAATCCATGTAGAGATACATTCCATGTAAATTTACAATCCATGTAAAGTTACAATCCATGTAAAGTTACAATCCATGTAATGTTACATTCCATGTAAAGTTACAATCCATGTAAAGTTACAATCCATGTAAATATACAATCCATGTAAATATACAATCCATGTAAAGTTACAATTCATGTAAAGCTACAATCCATGTAGAGATACATTCCATGTAAATTTACAATCCATGTAAAGTTACAATCCATGTAAAGTTACAATCCATGTAAAGATACAATCCATGTAAAGTTACAATCCATGTAAAGTTACAATCCATGTAAAGCTACAATCCATGTAAAGTTATAATCCATGTAAAGTTATAACCCATATAAAGTTACAATCCATGTAAAGTTATAATCCATATAAAGATACAATCCATGTAATGTTATAATCCATATAAAGATACAATCCATGTAAAGTTATAATCCATATAAAGTTACAATCCATGTAAAGTTACATTATTCTTACCACACAGAAGAGAAACAAAAACTCAACAAAGTACAACCCCCATACCAGACTTGATTGTCTCCCCTGTCTGTTGTTTTTAATCAATTTGAGTTTTGTAAAGCTCCCCTTGTTTGTCTGATCTCGAGTAAATAATGATTCTATTGCTACATTTTTCTTATATTGTGACCATCTTCTAACTGTTCATGAATTGTGATCACCTTGTAACTATCTATCTATTGACATTTCGAGTCATGGCCGGCCCATAGGTCATAAACCCAGATACTCTTTCTCTTATCTAAATTTTCTTTTTGGCAGTCTCAATCCTTGTAAAGATCTTTTATCAAATCTCACCATTTATCTCTGTTCTGTGCAAGAATCTCAAACTCAGTGACGCAGCTGATTCCTGCTGCCTTTGTCTCTCTAATCAATGTTCTTCTCAGTGTTTCTCTCTGTTGGCCTCTTTTTCTCCTACCTGTTGTCTCCCTCATGAGGGCTTGCTTTGCTATTCAGTTATGATCTCTTCTCATCACATGTCCAATGTCTTTTCTTGATTACTGATGTTGATGATAGTGGTTGATTGGCGATTTCTATAATTTCCTCATTTTTTAACAAATTTGTTCCACGCTATATCATGTATTGCGTTCAACTTTGTTTCTAAGTCTCTTGTTGTTTTCCAGCTCTCGCATGCATATGTAAGGGTTGATAGTACGTTTGATTTGATTTGTTTTGTGTTGATGAGTTTTGATTACCACATCTTCTAAAGTCTTTTGAAGGACATTGCTGCGTTAGCTATTCTGATTGTGTCTATTCATGATGTAAATTGTGATCATTTATAACAATTCATCATCATCATCATTGAGTGCTGTCTCCGCATTGAAGGTTGGCTACCATGGAGCGCCATTCCACTCTGTCTCCTGCTTTGATGGTGCAGATTGTCATAGGTTGACTTGTCCTTCTATTAATGTTACTCGTCCATGTTAGTCTTGGTCTGTCTCTTTTACCTTGTATATTTGCTTCCAATATTACTTTTATTAGGATGATGTGTTTTTTAACATGCCCCAACAATTTCATTTGTCTTGTTCTAATTGTGTTTAGTAGTTCTCTTTTCATTTTTAATTGTTTTAAAACTTTGTTTGTTTTCTTTTCTTTCTATCAAATTCTACCTATTCTTCTATAAATCTACATTTCAAAGGCTTCAATTTTCTGTTCTGTTTTCTTGTCTAATGTCCATGTTTCTGCACCATGGAAGAATATTGAGAAGATTATAACAATTAATCAGCAACATATGGAGGTGGTGGAGGCTAATATTATTCGTGCTGCTATTACGTAACTCCATGAGAACTAGGTAACAAAGATTTTGTTCTAGCCTAAAAGTTATATTTTTAGCTGTCTGTCCGTAGAAATCTGGCACAATGTGAGTGTGAATGTGAGTGTGTATGTATGTGTGTGCATGTGTGCAAAGATGTTTTGAATCAGTTAACTCCCCTTACTCTTAAAACCTGTTACTTCCAAGAACTAGTTAGCATTTCATATGCTACCGAAAATACGAAGGTTTATATCTAATTAGTTTTTGTAGTAATTGCATTTGAATTTGTTATTAATATTGAAGTGAGATCAAATGTTCATGAAATGCTGCATTTATTACATTTGAGTGTAAAAAATACCATTCCTCACCACAATAATGTGCACAATTTCTTCATTCACTTTTAATGAAATATTAGATGTACCATTGACCATCAAGGTATGATTACAAGATGAAAAGAGTTACATTCGACATAACTCTCATTTCTTATGGTTTGTGGAGGATTTACTACAATCAAGGTCACATGTGGTGGACATGATTCTTATCCAAGGAGAAAGTGTTCCTAATAGTGTTCCTAAAAGGAGAAAGTGTTCCTAATAGTGTTCCTAATAATGTCCCTAATAGTGTTCCTAAAAGGAGAAAGTGTTCCTAATAGTGTTCCTAATAATGTCCCTAATAGTGTTCCTAATAGGAGAATGTGTTCCTAATAGTGTTTCTAAAAAGAGAATGTGTTCCTAATAGTGTTCCTAATAATGTTCCTAATAGTCTTCTTAATAGTGTTCCTAATAGTGTTCCTAATAGTCTTCCTAATAGTGTTCCTAATAGTCTTCCTAATAGTGTTCCTAATAGTCTTCCTAATAGTCTTCCTAATAGTCTTCCTAATAGTCTTCCTAATAGTCTTCCTAATAGTCTTCCTAATAGTGTTCCTAATAGTCTTCCTAATAGTGTTCCTAATAGTCTTCCTAATAGTCTTCCTAATAGTCTTCCTAATAGTGTTCCTAATAGTGTTCCTAATAGAGTTCCTAATAGTGTTCCTAATAGTGTTCCTAATAGTGTTCCTAATAGTGTTCCTAATAATGTTCCTAATAGTGTTCCTAATAGAGTTCCTAATAGTGTTCCTAATAGTCTTCCTAATAGTCTTCCTAATAGTGTTCCTAATAGTGTTCCTAATAGTGTTCCTAATAGTGTTCCCAATAGTGTTCCTAATAGTGTTCCTAATAGTGTTCCTAATAGTGTTCCTAATAGTGTTCCTAATAGTGTTCCTAATAATGTTCCTAATAGTGTTCCTAATAGTGTTCCTAATAGTGTTCCTAATAGTGTTCCTAATAGTGTTCCTAATAGTGTTCCTAATAGAGTTCCTAATAGTGTTCCTAATAGTCTTCCTAATAGTCTTCCTAATAGTGTTCCTAATAGTGTTCCTAATAGTGTTCCTAATAGTCTTCCTAATAGTGTTCCTAATAGTGTTCCTAATAGTGTTCCTAATAGTGTTCCTAATAGTGTTCCTAATAGTGTTCCTAATAATGTTCCTAATAGTGTTCCTAATAGAGTTCCTAATAGTGTTCCTAATAGTGTTCCTAATAGTCTTCCTAATAGTCTTCCTAATAATGTTCCTAATAGTCTTCCTAATAGTGTTCCTAATAATGTTCCTAATAATGTTCCTAATAGTCTTCCTAATAGTGTTCCTAATAATGTTCCTAATAATGTTCCTAATAGTGTTCCTAATAGAGTTCCTAATAGTGTTCCTAATAGTGTTCCTAATAGTGTTCCTAATAGTGTTCCTAATAGTCTTCCTAATAGTGTTCCTAATAGTCTTCCTAATAGTGTTCCTAATAGTCTTCCTAATAGTGTTCCTAATAGTCTTCCTAATAGTGTTCCTAATAGTCTTCCTAATAGTGTTCCTAATAGTCTTCCTAATAGTGTTCCTAATAGTCTTCCTAATAGTGTTCCTAATAGTCTTCCTAATAGTGTTCCTAATAGTGTTCCTAATAGTGTTCCTAATAGTCTTCCTAATAGTGTTCCTAATAGTCTTCCTAATAGTCTTCCTAATAGTCTTCCTAATAGTCTTCCTAATAGTCTTCCTAATAGTCTTCCTAATAGTGTTCCTAATAGTCTTCCTAATAGTGTTCCTAATAGTCTTCCTAATAGTCTTCCTAATAGTCTTCCTAATAGTGTTCCTAATAGTCTTCCTAATAGTCTTCCTAATAGTCTTCCTAATAGTGTTCCTAATAGTCTTCCTAATAGTCTTCCTAATAGTCTTCCTAATAGTGTTCCTAATAGTGTTCCTAATAGTGTTCCTAATAGTCTTCCTAATAGTGTTCCTAATAGTGTTCCTAATAGTCTTCCTAATAGTGTTCCTAATAGTGTTCCTAATAGTGTTCCTAATAGTGTTCCTAATAGTCTTCCTAATAGTGTTCCTAATAGTGTTCCTAATAGTGTTCCTAATAGTCTTCCTAATAGTGTTCCTAATAGTGTTCCTAATAGTGTTCCTAAAAGTGTTCCTAATAGTGTTCCTAATAATGTTCCTAATAGTGTTCCTAATAGAGTTCCTAATAGTGTTCCTAATAGTGTTCCTAATAGTGTTCCTAATAGTGTTCCTAATAGTGTTCCTAATAGTGTTCCTAAAAGTGTTCCTAATAGTGTTCCTAATAATGTTCCTAATAGTGTTCCTAATAGAGTTCCTAATAGTGTTCCTAATAGTGTTCCTAATAGTGTTCCTAATAGTGTTCCTAATAATGTTCCTAATAGTGTTCCTAATAGAGTTCCTAATAGTGTTCCTAATAGTCTTCCTAATAGTCTTCCTAATAGTGTTCCTAATAGTGTTCCTAATAGTGTTCCTAATAGTGTTCCCAATAGTGTTCCTAATAGTGTTCCTAATAGTGTTCCTAATAGTGTTCCTAATAGTGTTCCTAATAGTGTTCCTAATAATGTTCCTAATAGTGTTCCTAATAGTGTTCCTAATAGTGTTCCTAATAGTGTTCCTAATAGTGTTCCTAATAGTGTTCCTAATAGAGTTCCTAATAGTGTTCCTAATAGTCTTCCTAATAGTCTTCCTAATAGTGTTCCTAATAGTGTTCCTAATAGTCTTCCTAATAGTCTTCCTAATAGTGTTCCTAATAGTGTTCCTAATAGTGTTCCTAATAGTGTTCCTAATAGTGTTCCTAATAGTGTTCCTAATAATGTTCCTAATAGTGTTCCTAATAGAGTTCCTAATAG
Organism: Megaustenia siamemsis; assembly: GCA_032433765.1. Lineage (NCBI taxonomy): Eukaryota > Metazoa > Mollusca > Gastropoda > Stylommatophora > Ariophantidae > Megaustenia > Megaustenia siamemsis. The sequence goes on from JAVIAB010000001.1 coordinate 1,944,961, forward strand.
TGTTCCTAATAGTGTTCCTAATAGTCTTCCTAATAGTCTTCCTAATAATGTTCCTAATAGTCTTCCTAATAGTGTTCCTAATAATGTTCCTAATAATGTTCCTAATAGTCTTCCTAATAGTGTTCCTAATAATGTTCCTAATAATGTTCCTAATAGTGTTCCTAATAGAGTTCCTAATAGTGTTCCTAATAGTGTTCCTAATAGTGTTCCTAATAGTGTTCCTAATAGTCTTCCTAATAGTGTTCCTAATAGTCTTCCTAATAGTGTTCCTAATAGTCTTCCTAATAGTGTTCCTAATAGTCTTCCTAATAGTGTTCCTAATAGTCTTCCTAATAGTGTTCCTAATAGTCTTCCTAATAGTGTTCCTAATAGTCTTCCTAATAGTGTTCCTAATAGTCTTCCTAATAGTGTTCCTAATAGTGTTCCTAATAGTGTTCCTAATAGTCTTCCTAATAGTGTTCCTAATAGTCTTCCTAATAGTCTTCCTAATAGTCTTCCTAATAGTCTTCCTAATAGTCTTCCTAATAGTCTTCCTAATAGTGTTCCTAATAGTCTTCCTAATAGTGTTCCTAATAGTCTTCCTAATAGTCTTCCTAATAGTCTTCCTAATAGTGTTCCTAATAGTCTTCCTAATAGTCTTCCTAATAGTCTTCCTAATAGTGTTCCTAATAGTCTTCCTAATAGTCTTCCTAATAGTCTTCCTAATAGTGTTCCTAATAGTGTTCCTAATAGTGTTCCTAATAGTCTTCCTAATAGTGTTCCTAATAGTGTTCCTAATAGTCTTCCTAATAGTGTTCCTAATAGTGTTCCTAATAGTGTTCCTAATAGTGTTCCTAATAGTCTTCCTAATAGTGTTCCTAATAGTGTTCCTAATAGTGTTCCTAATAGTCTTCCTAATAGTGTTCCTAATAGTGTTCCTAATAGTGTTCCTAAAAGTGTTCCTAATAGTGTTCCTAATAATGTTCCTAATAGTGTTCCTAATAGAGTTCCTAATAGTGTTCCTAATAGTGTTCCTAATAGTGTTCCTAATAGTGTTCCTAATAGTGTTCCTAATAGTGTTCCTAAAAGTGTTCCTAATAGTGTTCCTAATAATGTTCCTAATAGTGTTCCTAATAGAGTTCCTAATAGTGTTCCTAAAAGTGTTCCTAATAGTGTTCCAAATAGTGTTCCTAATAGTGTTCCTAATAATGTTCCTAATAGTGTTCCTAATAGGAGAATGTGTTCCTAATAGTGTTCCTAAAAGGAGAAAGTGTTCCTAATAGTGTTCCTAATAGTGTTCCTAATAGGAGAATGTGTTCCTAATAGCGTTCCCAATAGGAGAAAGTGTTCGTAATAGCGTTCCCAATAGGAGAAAGTGTTCGTAATAGCGTTCCCAATAGGAGAAAGTGTTCGTAATAGCGTTCCCAATAGGAGAAAGTGTTCGTAATAGCGTTCCCAATAGGAGAAAGTGTTCCTAATAGTCTTCCTAATAGAGACTGCATTTCTGTGCCACTGCTTGACAGAGAAGCGGTATAATCTTGCTGGCCACACCCTTCTTATAGCAGACTGTACTTCTGAAATTAATAAAATAGAGCAACTAATATATCATTGTCAAACAGGTGCAGATTGTATATTATTATATGGGGAACTTCCGAGGCGATAATAGGGAATAATAGAACAAAGAAGTATGTGTTAGCACTCGGAAAAATTGACAGACAAACAACAATAGAAAAAAACGAAGAACAATATATGGTCCGAAGTGGGATCGAACCCGTACTCAGTGGCACCGCGCCTTGCCACGAGAGGCCGAACGCTTGGTACACTGCCACTCAGCCAACAAAAAATTGGCTATTGCAGTAGTGTCTTCCACGAAAGGCGATCTCAATGACTATAGCATAGGGTAACGATCACAGACCGGAAATAAATTGTATATTTGTACTTTCCTATTAATGCAAGTATCTCCCAACAATTTATGTATTATTATTTGTACCCAGTATATAACCACTGGGAACTACTATTCGTGCTGTTTCGTCCAATAAATGTTTGTCTACAACACAAGTATTCAGCCCTGTTGGGAGATACTTGCATTAATAGGAAAGTACAAATATACAATTTATTTCCGGTCTGTGATCGTTACCCTATGCTATAGTCATTGAGATCGCCTTTCGTGGAAGACACTACTGCAATAGCCAATTTTTTGTTGGCTGAGTGGCAGTGTACCAAGCGTTCGGCCTCTCGTGGCAAGGCGCGGTGCCACTGAGTACGGGTTCGATCCCACTTCGGACCATATATTGTTCTTCGTTTTTTTCTATTGTTGTTTGTCTGTCAATTTTTCCGAGTGCTAACACATACTTCTTTGTTCTATTATTCCCTATTATCGCCTCGGAAGTTCCCCATATAATAATATTTATGTATTATTATTTGTACCCAGTATATAACCACTGGGAACTACTATTCGTGCTGTTTCGTCCAATAAATGTTTGTCTACAACACAAGTATTCAGCCCTGTTGGGAGATACTTGCATTAATAGGAAAGTACAAATATACAATTTATTTCCGGTCTGTGATCGTTACCCTATGCTATAGTCATTGAGATCGCCTTTCGTGGAAGACACTACTGCAATAGCCAATTTTTTGTTGGCTGAGTGGCAGTGTACCAAGCGTTCGGCCTCTCGTGGCAAGGTGCGGTGCCACTGAGTACGGGTTCGATCCCACTTCGGACCATATATTGTTCTTCGTTTTTTTCTATTGTTGTTTGTCTGTCAATTTTTCCGAGTGCTAACACATACTTCTTTGTTCTATTATTGCAGATTGTATACCAGTACACACCCAGCAATCATGATATCATGTGGCCAGTGCACTAACACTTTACCGCAAACTTTCACTCTTTTGAGGGTGTTCTAGCACAGCAAAGTGATATTTTGACCAACTGCCCATTAGTGCCACATAGAGGTGTGTCTCTTGGTCTAACATAGAGTTGTGTCTCTTGGTACAACATAGAGTTGTGTAATATGTGTACCACTTAGAGTTGTGTCTCTTGGTACAACATAGAGTTGTTTAATCTATCCAGATAGCTTTTTATACATTCACTCTGGTAACAGTTTTCTGTATCCACCTTAATTTATTTTTAAAAATATAGTTTTACTGTAAATTCGTTGTTATCTTGAGTCTCTAGCCTTATTGAAGCTGTAGTATTTGTTCTTCACTTCTCTTGTTGATGTATTCTGTTTTCATTCATTCTGCTCTTGATATAAATATATGTGTAGATTGTGTCTGTTGGTGTAAACCTGACGAACATCTTAGTCTTAATTCAGTTTATGTATGCAATTTATTGAACATATAACCATATTAACATATTACTTAACATATTATTTTATGTTCCTGTGGCATGTTTTGGTTGATAATACTTGTACTTTGATATCCATTATCCATGTTAGGCCTTTATCCGCTGTCAGAGGTGAAGGTAGCCAAGTACAACACATACCCCTGGAGACTGCCCCTTGTAGCTTATAATCCATGGATTGATTTGCGAGATCGAGATGATGGCAAAAGTCTCAATATGAATTTTCCATTTGGACCAGTTCCTGATTTTTTTCAGGTACATTCATTTTTAAAAGTACAAATGTATGTGATGGCCATACACATGCTCTGTGTTTGTTCTATGTTTACTATATGTGTGAATGTTCTTAGCTGGTGTGCTTTTGAATGTAAAATTAATATTGTGAGAGACAAGTGACAATTAGAGAGTTCAATGGAATGATTCAGGCAATTTTGGCTAAGAGTTGATACATTTTACCTGCTCATTAGATTAGTTAACAAGTCTTCAGGGTGTCCGGTTAGCGCAATAGGCGGTTGGCTTACCATGGCAACAGCCGGGGTTCGTACCCTGGCGAGGACACCTGGGTTTTACTAATTCCCTAAAAATTAGTACCTCTGAAGTCGGAGTAAATCTGCCTGCATGGCGAGGGGCATCCTGTAATGGGATAAAACAGACTTTACACGCAAAATTCAGTCCCACAAAATTGAGTGGGTGGGACTTCGTCAGAGGTCAAAGCTGACGAAAGCGAACGAACGAACGATACCAAACTTCATACAAAACTTCATATCAAACTTCATGCAAAACTTCATACCAAACTTCCCACAAAACTTCATACCAAACTTCCCACAAAACTTCATAACAAACTTCATACAAAACTTCATACCAAACTTCATACTAAACTTCATACCAAACTTCATAGCAACCTTATGTTTGAAACTGACTATAAATATATGGACCAGCAAAACATGCTACACAAAATAAATATAAATATAGAAAAATATACAAATTCTGTAATGGCAGTTGTGGTCTAATGTAACCTGGACGACTTATTCTGAGGTTGAATAGGTCATGCCTTGCCAAGAAGAGGGCAACAAACTAATGACAAACCTGCTGTACCACCAGTTCAGAGAGGGAGGGAGGGAGGGAAAGAGACAAAGTAGTGGTATGACACGTAGGTGTTTAATTTGTTCCAGTTTGTAAGAATTTTGTTTGTGGTTTGGTGTACAGTTTTGTCGTTAAAAATTATGTAAGGTTTGTAATGAGAACTATTTCAATGATGTAAAGTTTGTAATGAGAACTATCTCAATGATGTAAGGTTTATAACAATAACTATCTCAATGATGTAAGGTTTGTAACAAAAACTATCTCAATGATGTAAGGTTTGTAACAAGAACTATCTCAATGATGTAAGGTTTGTAACAAGAACTATCTCATTGATGTAAGGTTTGTAACAAGAACTATCTCAATGATGTAAGGTTTGTAACAAGAACTATCTCAATGATGTAAGGTTTGTAACAAGAATTATCTCAATGATGTAAGGTTTGTAATCACAACTATCTCAATGATGTAAGGTTTGTAACAAGAACTATCTCAATGATGTAAGGTTTGTAACAAGAACTATCTCAATGATGTAAGGTTTGTAACAAGAACTATCTCATTGATGTAAAGTTTGTAACAAGAACTATATCAATGATGTAAGGTTTGTAACAAGAACTATCTCAATGATGTAAGGTTTGTAACGAGAACTATCTCATTGATGTAAGGTTTGTAACAAGAACTATCTCAATGATGTAAGGTTTGTAACAAGAACTATCTCAATGATGTAAGGTTTGTAACGAGAACTATATCAATGATGTAAGGTTTGTAACAAGAACTATATCAATGATGAAAGGTTTGTAACGAGAACTATATCAATGATGTAAGGTTTGTAACGAGAACTATATCAATGATGTAAGGTTTGTAACGAGAACTATATCAATGATGTAAGGTTTGTAACAAGAACTATCTCAATGATGTAAGGTTTGTAACAAGAACTATATCAATGATGTAAGGTTTGTAACGAGAACTATATCAATGATGTAAGGTTTGTAATAAGAACTATCTCAATTATGTAAGGTTTGTAATAAGAACTATCTCAATGATGTAAAGTTTGTAATGAGAACTATCTCAATGATGTAAGGTTTGTAACTAGAACTATCTCAATGATTTAAGGCTTGCAACTAGAACTATCTCAATGATGTAAGGTTTGTAATGAGAATTATCTCAATGATGTAAGGTTTGCAACTAGAGCTATCTCAATGATGTAAGGTTTGTAACTAGAACTATCTCAATGATGTAAGGTTTGTAACTAGAACTATCTCAATGATGTAAGGTTTGCAACTAGAGCTATCTCAATGATGTAAGGTTTGTAACTAGAACTATCTCAATGATGTAAGGCTTGCAACTGGAACTATCTCAATGATGTAAGGTTTGTAACTAGAACTATCTCAATGATGTAAGGCTTGCAACTAGAACTATCTCAATGATGTAAGGCTTGCAACTAGAACTATCCCAATGATGTATGGCTTGCAACTATAACTATCTCAATGATGTAAGGCTTGCAACTAGAACTATCTCAATAATGTAAGGTTTGTAACTAGAACTATCTCAATGATGTATGGCTAGCAACTAGAACTAACTCAATGATGTAAGGCTTGCAACTAGAACTATCTCAATGATGTATGGCTTGCAACTAGAACTATCTCAATGATGTATGGCTTGCAACTAGAACTATCTCACTGATGTAAGGCTTGCAACTAGAACTATCTCACTGATGTAAGGCTTGCAACTAGAACTATCTCAATGATGTATGGCTTGCAACTAGAACTATCTCAATGATGTATGGCTTGCAACTAGAACTATCTCACTGATGTAAGGCTTGCAACTAGAACTATCTCAATGATGTATGGCTTGCAACTAGAACTATCTCACTGATGTAAGGCTTGCAACTAGAACTATCTCACTGATGTAAGGCTTGCAACTAGAACTATCTCACTGATGTAAGGCTTGCAACTAGAACTATCTGACCTGGATTTATAAGTCAATGTGATGATCATCAAGGGAGAGAACTGTTCGATTACTTCCCTTGATGGCCTGGTAGGAGTTGAAGCTAATATTATTTTTACATCAATGATATCGTGAGATAATGCTCAAAGTGTTATTGAGGAGCACATGAAGAAGGATTCCAATTTTATTGAAAGAAAGAAGGTCATAGACAGACCAAGTCTAGAGTTGACTGATAACATCAAATTATAGACAGAAGAAACCATGACAACATGCACCATCAAGACAAGAGGCAGAGTAAAATGGCATTCCGTGGCCACATGTAATCCGGACACAGATTCTACATCAGTTGAGGCAACTCTCAATCAATCTTTGCCGTTCTCCTGGTTTAGGATTTATGTGAATGACTTAACACATCCGGACAGTTTCACAGTAAATTTAAATGGTTCTGCCTCATGTAACAATGAATCAAGGTTTGTAGTTAGTTCGCATGAGAAGATGTTTTTTGCTCTGGGGCTGGTTTGATTAACAAGTTACGGATCAAAGGAGCGATAGTTGCAAATATCTGCTCCATCTACATTGGCGGGGGTTGGAATGTGGCTCTCAAACAGAACACAAACCAGACCGACACATTTAATGCTTGTTATACAGGAGACGGATGTGGACCAGAGACCGCAGTTAATGGCAAAACAAAGACCAATCTCTATGACAATGACACCACACACACACAATTGAGAAGTGGAACCAATTCTGTTTACTGGTATCTGAACTTTGCCACGCCCCAGAAGACACCATTCGAATTTATCATCGAGCTAGCACTATGATTCGGGTAAAGAATGCCACTCTAAAGGCTTTCTCTGACAGTGGCGGTGTAGTGTTCCAGTATAATGATATATCATACCCAAAATATTTCTGTGAACACTATTGTAGTCACCACACAAGCGTCAATGGCACACATTAAGATTGAGTTCTCACCGACCATTTTGCAGGCTGACAGTGCACTGACGGTGAGTGAGGTGCAAACATTTACAGACACCTATTGTCTGGACAGGCATTTTTGGTCGTTCTGTGCAGTGTGTAGTGGGTGTTGCAAAGGCTGCAACGTCATCATCGGTACGTGTCACGGCAACTGTTCACATGGGATCTTTGGACATGACTGCTCCAGGTCTTGTCTTAGTGTCTGTCCTTTATGTGAGGAAAAATCAGGAAAATGCCTACAATGTAAACATCCTGGCTACACCTGTAATGACACTTGTCCCGATGGTAATTTTGGGCTACAGTGCAAACAGAGTGTTCTGAGGGCTGTGACATCATATGTGACCCAGAAAGTACAGACTGTTTGTGCAAGGAAACGTACTACGGGTCAGACTGCACACTCAAATCTCTGGACAACTGTTTGAACGAAACCTGTGAACAGTTAATCGGGGCCTGCATCTCGTATGTCGATGATTCCCACATTAAGAACAGTCTGCCGACTACAACAAACCCAAGCATATGGATACCTTAATGTGTTTCTGTGCTGGACATGGTTCATTTCTTGGTGTTTTTCCATGAAGCCATGGCTCATATCTTGATGTGTTTCTGTGCTAGCCATGGCTCATATCTTGATGTGTTTCTGTGCTAGCCATGGCTCATATCTTAGCTTGTGTGTGTGTGTGTGTGTGTGTGTGCTGGCCATGGCTCATATCTTGGTGTGTGTCATGTTTGTCATATCTCATATCTTGGTGTGTCCGTGTTAATCATGTCTCATATCTTTATGTGTGTGTTTAGTCATATCTCATATCTTAGTGTGTATCTGTGTTAGTCATGTGTCATATCTTTGTGTGTGCATGTCTATGTCTGTCACATCTGATATCCTTGTGTGTACCTGGTTATGTTAGTCACATCTTACATCTTATGTGCGCATGTCTATGTCAGTCATATCTCATATCTTTGTGTGCATGTCTATGTTAGGCATGTGTCATATCTTTGTGTGTGCATGTCTATGTCAGTCATATCTCATATCTTTATGTGCATGTTTATGTTAGTCATGTGTCATATATCTTCATGTGTGTCAGCGTTAGTCATGCCTTGTATCGCTGTGTGCATGTCTGTGTTAGTCACATCTCATATATTTGTGTGTGCATGTCTGTGTTAGTCGCCTCTAGTGACTCAGGCAGATGGTGCTCGTAAACCTGGGAGGGCCGACCGTCTAAGGGCAGAATCTCCCTACAGAAAAGATCATCTGCTGCCTTGCAGGAAGATTGGGGACAATCAAAGGCTAAGGAATGCAAACCTGAATAAAATGCTGGCTGAAATCGGATGCACTGGGCCACTGGCGCAGAACACAGTGCAACGCTTTAACGGGTGTTCAATCAGAGTGGATCTGGCAGACTCTAATTGTGATGTTCTGTCTGTGGGGGCCTATCAACACGCTTAACCTGATAACTGACTTCATGTGAGAGTCTGGAATCCTACTCTGATTGAGTCCTGATCACAGAGAGAGAGAGTATAGAACTTTGCAGCAGGAGGCGACCTGATCATCAAATATGGTGGCCCTGTTGAGCAAGTGTTTTTGAGCTCTCTTGGTAAGCAAATTGATGCTGCTAGTTTCTAACCAGATTCCATTTCAAGCTGTTTTATGATTCTTTGTTTTGCTTATTGTATAAAAAAAATAAAGGACTCAGACTACAAAACCAAAGTAATTGTAACAACAAAGAAAAAGACATTACCGCAATGCACTATAAAGACAAGCGGAATAATATTAAAACAGGTAAATTAATTTAAATATCTGGGAACAATGTTAACCTCAGATGGCAGATGTACAACACAGGTGAGATGCAGAATGGCTCAGGTAAAAACAGCTTTCCAAAAAAAAAAAAAAAAAAAAAAAAAAAGAGGAAGTTCCTGTGCAATCAATTTTTGACAATAGAAACAAGAAAAAGAGTTCTGAATTGTTAGTGGAGCCATGATGTAGAGCATTCCATTTTTGGCCATGTAACGAGAAGGAAACAGCTTGAATATATTTTGACAACTGGGAAAATTTAGGGACGAAGACATATAGGGAAGCAAAGAGAAAAGATACTTGAAGCTTAAGAGAATGGCTTGGCAGAAGGTCAACAACAGAAATGGTAAATAACTGTCGAGATCGAAAGTTGTGGAAAGACATGATCACCTTCTGTAGCAGGCATGGCACTTGATGATGAGGATCTTAACAAATCTCATTTCAATGTCATCTCCAGATTCTCATGAGACAGAGCTATTACGCTGCCACGTCTTACATGGATGCCCAGGTGGGCAAGGTGTTGGCGGCTCTGGAGAATGGTGGTTTTGCTGAGAACACAATCATTGCATTCATTGGTGATCATGGTGAGAGTCGACTGCCGTGTCTTGACTGTAAAATAACTGTCTTCACTGTAAAATAACTGTAAAAAAGTAAAAAGTAAAGTACCCCGTCACGCCAAGTGGCGTATAGGGAATATGGTGTTAGTGACCATAAATTTTACAGACCTTCGGCACATGATTTTTGGGGTAATGTGATAGGTATTACGCCCGTGCCGCTTTACTTTCCCAGAAAAAAATCCAGTACCCATTAAAGGCTGGGTGAACCGGGATCCGTCGGTTGGGATCGAACCCTAACTCTTGTCTTTTGTAGTCCAGTTCACTAACCACTGAGCTAGTGCGGCTCCCTAAAATAACTATCTTCACTGTAAAATAATTGTCTTCACTGTAAGATAATTGTCTTCACTGTAAGATAATTGTCTTCACTGTAAGATAATTGTCTTCACTGTAAGATAATTGTCTTCACTGTAAGATAATTGTCTTCACTGTAAGATAATTGTCTTCACTGTAAGATAATTGTCTTCACTGTAAGATAATTGTCTTCACTGTAAGATAATTGTCTTCACTGTAAAATAACTGTCTTCACTGTAAAATAACTGTCTTCACTGTAAAATAACTGTCTTCACTGTAAGATAATTGTCTTCACTGTAAGATAATTGTCTTCACTGTAAAATAATTGTCTTCACTGTAAAATAACTGTCTTCACTGTAAGATAATTGTCTTCACTGTAAGATAATTGTCTTCACTGTAAAATAATTGTCTTCACTGTAAAATAACTGTCTTCACTGTAAAATAATTGTCTTCACTGTAAAATAATTGTCTTCACTGTAAGATAATTGTCTTCACTGTAAAATAATTGTCTTCACTGTAAAATAACTGTCTTCACTGTAAAATAACTGTCTTCACTGTAAAATAACTGTCTTCACTGTAAAATAATTGTCTTCACTGTAAAATAACTGTCTTCACTGTAAAATAACTGTCTTCACTGTAAAATAATTGTCTTCACTGTAAAATAATTGTCTTCACTGTAAAATAACTGTCTTCACTGTAAAATAACTGTCTTCACTGTAAAATAATTGTCTTCACTGTAAGATAATTGTCTTCACTGTAAAATAACTGTCTTCACTGTAAAATAACTGTCTTCACTGTAAAATAACTGTCTTCACTGTAAAATAATTGTCTTCACTGTAAAATAACTGTCTTCACTGTAAAATAATTGTCTTCACTGTAAAATAACTGTCTTCACTGTAAAATAACTGTCTTCACTGTAAAATAATTGTCTTCACTGTAAAATAACTGTCTTCACTGTAAAATAACTGTCTTCACTGTAAGATAATTGTCTTCACTGTAAAATAATTGTCTTCACTGTAAAATAACTGTCTTCACTGTAAAATAATTGTCTTCACTGTAAAATAATTGTCTTCACTGTAAAATAACTGTCTTCACTGTAAGATAATTGTCTTCACTGTAAAATAATTGTCTTCACTGTAAAATAACTGTCTTCACTGTAAAATAATTGTCTTCACTGTAAAATAATTGTCTTCACTGTAAAATAATTGTCTTCACTGTAAAATAACTGTCTTCACTGTAAAATAATTGTCTTCACTGTAAAATAACTGTCTTCACTGTAAAATAACTGTCTTCACTGTAAAATAATTGTCTTCACTGTAAAATAACTGTCTTCACTGTAAAATAATTGTCTTCACTGTAAGATAATTGTCTTCACTGTAAGATAATTGTTTTCACTGTAAAATAACTGTCTTCACTGTAAAATAATTGTCTTCACTGTAAAATAATTGTCTTCACTGTAAAATAACTGTCTTCACTGTAAAATAATTGTCTTCACTGTAAAATAACTATCTTCACTGTAAAATAATTGTCTTCACTGTAAGATAATTGTCTTCACTGTAAAATAACTGTCTTCACTGTAAAATAACTGTCTTCACTGTAAGATAATTGTCTTAACTGTAAAATAACTATCTTCACTGTAAAATAACTGTCTTCACTGTAAGATAATTGTCTTCACTGTAAAATAATTGTCTTCACTGTAAAATAAATATCTTCACTGTAAAATAACTATCTTCACTGTAAAATAACTGTCTTCACTGTAAGATAATTGTCTTCACTGTAAAATAACTATCTTCACTGTAAAATAATTGTCTTCACTGTAAGATAATTGTCTTCACTGTAAAATAACTGTCTTCACTGTAAGATAACTGTCTTCACTGTAAGATAACTGTCTTCACTGTAAAATAACTGTCTTCACTGTAAGATAATTGTCTTCACTGTAAAATAATTGTCTTCACTGTAAAATAATTGTCTTCACTGTAAGATAACTGTCTTCACAATAAAATAATTTATATGTAACCTGACAACTTCTGTAAAATCTGTTTGGTATTATAATAATTTATTTTTGTGAATCTTTTAAAGCTAAAGAGATGTATTGTTAGTTTCAACCTTTACACAGAACATCAATAAAATGTGACGTTACAGTAATGAAGGGCAAGTCATCATCATCATCGAGTGCCGTCTCCGCAACGAAGGTTGGCTACCATGGATTGCCATTCTGCTCTGTCTCTTGCTTTGATGGTGCAGGTTGTCATAGGCTGATTTGTCCATCTTTTGATGTTACTCGTCCATGTTAGTCTTGGTCTGCTTCTGCCTCTTTTACCTTGTATTTTCCCTTCCAATATTACTTTTAGTAGGCTGTTGTGTCTTTTAACATGCCCCAAAAATTTCATTTGTCTTGTCTTAATTGTATTTAGTAGTTCTCTTTTTATTTTCAGTTGTTTTAAAACTTCATCGTTTGTTTTATTTTCTTTCCATCCAATTCTACCTATTCTTCTATAAATCCACATTTCAAAGGCTTCAATTCTCTGTTCTGTTTTCTTGTCTAATGTCCATGTTTCTGCACTATACAGGAATATTGAGAAGATGTAACATTTTGCCATTCTTAGTTTCAGCCCTGTTGATATTTGTTTTGTTGTTAGTATATTTTTCATGGCATTAAAATTACTTTTTGCCATACCTATTCTTTTGTTTATTTCAATTTTACATTTTCCATCATTGGTTATAGTATGTCCCAGGTAGTTGTAGCTCTGGACTGTCTCCAGATGTATTCCCTCAACTGTGATATTTAATTGTAGGTCTTGAGAATTTTCTTTGTTTATGATCATAGTTTTAGTCTTTTTGATATTCATTTCTAGTCCATATTTGTTGCTTGTTATGTTTATCACATTAAGCAATTGTTGTAGGTTTTTAGGATTCTCTGCTAGTAGAACAGTATCATCAGCATATCTTAGGTTATTGAATGTCTTTCCAGTAATGTTTAGGCCTGGCAGGCATATCTGAGATGTTTTTAAAGATTTGCTCAGTGTATAGATTGAACAAGCTTGGTGATAGGATGCATCCTTGTCTTACTCCTCTTTTTATGTCAATGGGTGTAGAGTTCTCCTTGTTATATTTTATTATTGTTGTTTGCTCCCAGTACAAATTACATATTAGTCATATGACTGTGTCGTTTAGATTTATATCCTTTAGGCAGTCTATAAGTTGGTTATGGTGTATTCTATCGAAAGCTTTGGTGTAGTCTATGAAGCAGGCATATATTGGTTTGTTTACTTTTATGTATTTTTCAATCAATGTCCTCATGCTAAATATGGCTTCTTTTGTCCCACTGTTTTTCCTAAATCCAAATTGCTGCTCATCTAATTCAGTATTTTTTTTATTCTGAATCCTTCCCTGTATAACTTTTAGTAAAATTTTGGTTACCTGGCTCATTAGGCTTATTGTTCTGAAATCACTGCATTCAACTGCACAATTCTTTTTAGGCAATGCAATGAAAGTTGATGTTTTTAGTTCGTTTGGTATGTATCCTGTATGGTATATATCATTGCATATGTCTGTGATCATTTCGATGCCAAAATCTTCTAGTGCCTGTATCTTCTCTATCTGTATATTGTCAGGTCCTGGTGCCTTTCCCTTTTTCATTGTTTTTATAGATTTTTCTACTTCTGATTTCAGGATTTTATAGTTGTATGTACATTTTATGTCTGGCTTTTTGTCCCTTTCGTCATGAAATAATTCTGTTATATATTCTTGCCATCTATCTATTATATCTTTGTTGTCTGTTAGCATTCTTCCCTCTTTGTTTGCAATACATCTGTTTCCTGCAGCTTTTTTGTCTTTATTAGTCATTCTCTTTATTTTTCTGTGCATCTCTCTTAAGTTTTTTTTTGTTATGTAATGACTCAAAACTAAACACTTTTGAAGACAAATGTTTAAGAAAAATAATCTGTGTACAATGGAATGAATTCAAGACTAATAATGAAATAAGAGAAATGGCCATGCAACTAACGATCTCATCTACAATTAGGAAGAGAAGATGGACATATGTCAGACATGTGTTGAGAAGAGACAACAAGAGAATTCCAAAACAGGCTCTTTTATGGGAAACATCAGGATACAGGAGAAGAGGAAGACCTAGAGAGACACTAAAAAGAACACTTTATTAAAAAGAACATTTTAAACAAAAATAAAATAACAAATCATTCTATTTACAAAGATAAACTTAAAACAGTTGATTTCTTTAGAAATGATTTGTTTTGCTACTAATATTTATAAGTTGCAACTTATTTGAATAAGATATATGACAGCTTTACATAGCTGTTACCAGATCATTTTTATTTACATATATTTTGCCATCAATGGCCAGGTTTACAGCATCCTTACCTTTGTGTGTCTTTAGCACATACTGTGATTTTGTATTAGAATTTGTTTCTCTTCTCTTCTTTCTGTTTTTTATTTGAGGTATTGCAGATGATGTTCCTCAAGTGTTGTATTTCATGTTCATATTGAATCTTGTGTGACATGTTCATTCTTAGCTGTTGAATCGCATGATCTTAGCTATTGAATCACATGATCTTAGCTATTGAATCACATGATCTTAGCTATTGAATCACATGATCTTATCTATTGAATCACATAATCTTAGCTATTAAATCATAGAATTAACAATGGTCTCATCATGTTTTTGTTTTTTTCAGGTTGGGCACTAGGAGAGCATGGAGTGTGGACCAAGTATAGCCTGTTTGATGTGACAGTGAGAGCACCATTCATCATCTACATTCCTGGAGTGACCTACACTAAAAATAATGAGATGGAGAAAATATTTCCATTTCTTGATCTCTTCAGCAGAAACAGAACCACACCTCATGAAGATGTACAAAGGGATGAAAGTATTTCATTCAAAGAAGAAACAAACACACCCGTTACAAGTGTTACTGGTAATCATAAAGACATCCACGTGTCTTCAGAAATTGTAACTCAGATGTGGCAATTTGAACCTCGTTATAGAACCTCTGCAATGGTTGAATTTGTGGACTTGTTCCCAACTTTAGCTGAAGCTGCGGGTCTCCCTACTTTGCCAGTTTGTCCAGAAGATCCATTCAAAACTTGGCTGTGTACTGAAGGAGCAAGTTTGATGCCTTTGATCAGAAATATCACCAGAAACACAACAGATACCAATGTAAATAACAATAACTTGCACAGTTTTCGAAATGACCCACCAGAACAGACATCCATATATGGGCTGGCACAGAGTTGTTCTCAGAACTTCAGTCCAGCAACATCTGATGGCTTTCAGTGGAAAAGTGCAGTGTTCAGTCAGTATCCAAGGCCATCTGTTGAACCACAGCATAACACAGAGTTACCTCACTTGGGTGATATCCGTATCATGGGATACAGCATGTGGACACCAGATTTCCATTACACAGAGTGGGTCAAGTTCATTCCCCACAACTACACGATTGTATGGAAGGAAGTGTATGGACGAGAGTTGTATCTCCGAAGCTCAGATCCCGATGAAATCAATAATGTGGCTGTGCTAGTGGAATGTTTTCCACTTGTGGAGGCTCTATCAAAGAAGCTTCACATCGGCTGGAGGGGAGCTTTGCCAGAATAGATCACTAACATTTATACTCACACATAAACTGTGGCCAGAATAAATCACTAACATTATATTCCTGCTTTACTGTGGTCTGGCATGTGTCTTTAATCAGACATTATATTCATGCTTTACTGTGGTCTGGCATGTGTGTTTGATCAGACATTATATTCATGCTTTACTGTGGTCTGGCATGTGTCTTTGATCAGACATTATATTCATGCTTTACTGTGGTCTGGCATGTGTGTTTGATCAGACATTATATTCATGCTTTACTGTGGTCTGGCATGTGTGTTTGATCAGACATTATATACTCGTGTGTATTCCCACTCATGCTCACATTTAAACCTTCTGTACATAGTCATAATAAATCACCATAATTTATGTTCACATATAGATCCAACTGTATGTAGCTAAAATAAATCACTATCATTCAGGTTCACATATAGATCCAACTGTATGTAACCAAAATAAATCACTATCATTCAGGTTGACATAGAGATCCATATGTATGTAGACAAAATAAATCAATACCATGCAAATACTCAAATAAACTTATGTGTATGCAGTTAAAATAAATCAGCTATCAATCATACTCATATGTAAGCTCATTTGCACATATTAAATTGAATAAGAACAACTGTGTCAAAATTAGAAGCCATTGTCAAGACAGAGACTAAAAATAACTGACAAGGAAAATAAAGAAAAGCCTCCTGTTTTGACAAATAAAAACCAATGTCTTCTTCTTCTACCTTTTAGCTCCCAGTGGAGCATAGGTCTTCAACAGACACTTTCCAAGTCGTTCTGTTTTTTGCAATTCTTTTAAGATCATTCCATGTCTTCCCCATCATCTTCATCTCTGCTTCGATCTGTCTTCTCCAAGAATTCCCCATCATCTTCATCTCTGCTTCGATCTGTCTTCTCCAAGAAATCCTTGGTCTTCCTCTTTGTCTTTTCCCCTGGGGATTCCAAAAAAGGGCATGTTGTGTAATACTCTCAGTTGGCTTCAGTAGTGTGTGTCCTATCCATTGCCATCGTCTAAAAACGAATGTGTTTGACATCAATTCTTTGTGAAATCAATTTTCTTTTGTCCTGGCCACAGTTACCTAACTTTAGTGATGAACAATCTACAACCAGATGGTACATTTGATTGTCAGAGGACATCCGCTTCTGTGAATGAGAGGAACATTTTTATATAGAACTTTGCAGCAAACGGTGACCTGATCATTAAATATGGTGGTCCCATTGAGCAAGTGTTGTTGGGCTGTCTTGTTAAGCAAATTGATGCTGCTAGTTTCTAAAGGGATTCCATTTCAAGCTGTTTATTTCTTGTGTTCATTGAAAAAAACAATAAAGGACTCACTCTCTAGAGTGCACTCTATTGATTTTAAATAAAATCAATTTTATAAGAAAAATATAACCAGTTTGGCCATACTTTGATGTCATCAAGTGATGTGGTAAATCTGTATCAGTTTGTTTTATGAAATCATCAGGTGTTATCCCAAATCTTGTTTCTGTTTGTTTTATGAAATCATCAGGTGTTATCACAAATCTTGTTTCTGTTTGTCCTGTGATGTCATCAGGTGATGTGGTAAATTTTGCTTCTGTTTGTCATATAATGACATCAGGTGATGTGGTAAATCTTGCTTCTGTTTGTCCCATGATGTCATCAAGTGATGTGGTAAATCTTGCTTCTGTTTTTCCTATGATGTCATCTAGTGATGTGGTAAATCTTGCTTCTGTTTGTCCCATGATGTCATCAAGTGATGTGGTAAATCTTGCTTCTGTTTTTCCTATGATGTCATCTAGTGATGTGGTAAATCTTGCTTCTGTTTGTCCCATGATGTCATCAAGTGATGTGGTAAATCTTGCTTCTGTTTGTCCTATAATGTCATCAGGTGATGCGGTAAATCTTGCTTCTGTTTGTCCTATGATGTCATCAAGTGATGTGGTAAATCTTGCTTCTGTTTGTCCTATAATGTCATCAGGTGATGTGGTAAATCTTGTATCTGTTTGTCCTGTGATGTCATCAGTTGATGTGGTAAATCTTGCTTCTGTTTGTCCTATAATGTCATCAGATGATGTCACAAATCTTGTTTCTGTTTGTCCTATGAAGTCATCAAATGATGTCACAAATCTTGTTTCTGTTTGTCCTATGAAGTCATCAAGTGATATGGTCAAAATTGCTTCTGTTTGTCCTATAATGTCATCAAGTGATGTGGTAAATCTTGCTTCTGTTTGTCCTATAATGTCATCAAGGGATGTCACAAATCTTGATTCTGTTTGTCCTAAGATGTCATCAAGTGATGTGGTAAATCTTGCTTCTGTTTGTTTTATGAAGTCATCAGGTGATGTGACGAATCTTGCTTCTGTTTGTTTTATGAAGTCATCAAGTGATGTGATGAATTTTGCTTCTGTTTGTTTTATGAAGTCATCAAGTGATGTGATGAATTTTGCTTCTGTTTGTTTTATGAAGTCATCAGGTGATGTGATGAATTTTGCTTCTGTTTGTTTTATGAAGTCATCAAGTGATGTGACGAATCTTGTTTCTGTTTGTTTTATGAAGTCATCAAGTGATGTGATGAATTTTGCTTCTGTTTGTTTTATGAAGTCATCAGGTGATGTGATGAATTTAGCTTCTGTTTGTTTTATGAAGTCATCAAGTGATGTGACGAATCTTGCTTCTGTTTGTTTTATGAAGTCATCAAGTGATGTGATGAATTTTGCTTCTGTTTGTTTTATGAAGTCATCAGGTGATGTGATGAATTTTGCTTCTGTTTGTTTTATGAAGTCATCAAGGGATGTGATGAATTTTGCTTCTGTTTGTTTTATGAAGTCATCAGGTGATGTGATGAATTTTGCTTCTGTTTGTTTTATAAAGTCATCAGGTGATGTGATGAATTTTGCTTCTATTTGTTTTATGAAGTCATCAGGTGATGTGATGAATCTTGCTTCTATTTATTTTATGAAGTCATCAAGTTATGTGCTAAATCTTGTTTCTGTTTGTTTTATGAAGTCATCAAATGATGTGCTAAATCTTGCTTCTGTTTGTCCTATAATGTAATCAGGTAATGAGATAAAACTTGCTTCTCTTTGTCCTATGATGTCATCAAGTGATATGGTAAATCTTGGTTCTGTTTGTCATATAATGTCATCAGGTGATGTCACAAATCTCGTTTCTGTTTGTCCTATGATGTCATCAAGTGATGTGGTAAATCTTGCTTCTGTTTGTCCTTTAATGTCATCAGGTGATGTCACAAATCTTGTTTCTGTTTGTCCTATGATGTCATCAATTGATGTGATGAATCTTGCTTCTGTTTGTTTTAGGAAGTCATCAAATAATGTGGTAAAACTTGCTTCTGTTTGTCCTATAATTTTATCAGGTGATGTTATAAATCTTGCTTCTGTTTGTCCTATAATGTCATCAGTTGATGTGGTAAATCTTGCTTCTGTTTGTCCTATGATGTCATCAAATGATGTGGTAAATCTTGGTTCTGTTTGTCCTATAATATCATCAGGTGATGTCACAAATCTCGTTTCTGTTTGTCCTATGATGTCATCAGGTGATGTGGTAAATCTTGCTTCTATTTGTCCTATGATGTCATCAGGTGATGTGGTAAATCTTGCTTCTGTTTGTCCTATGATGTCTTCATGTGATGTCACAAATCTCGTTTCTGTTTGTCCTATGATGTCATCAAGTGATGTGGTAAATCTTGCTTCTATTTGTTTTATGAAGTCATCAGGTGTTATGATGAATCTTCCTTCTGTTTGTTTTATGAAGTCATCAGGTGATGTGACGAATCTAGCTTCTGTTTGTTTTATGAAGTCATCAAATGCAAATCTTGTTTCTGTTTGTCCTAAAATGTAATCAGGTGATGTGATAAAACTTGCTTCTGTTTGTCCTATGATGTCATCAAGTGATGTGGTAAAACTTGCTTCTGTTTGTCCTATAATGTCATCAGGTGATGTGGTAAATCTTGCTTCTGTTTGTCCTATGATGCCATCAAGTGATGTGGTAAATCTTGGTTCTGTTTGTCATATAATGTCATCAGGTGATGTCACAAATCTCGTTTCTGTTTGTTCTATGATGTCATCAGGTGATGTGGTAAATCTTGTTTCGGTATATCATATGATGTCATCAGGTGATGTCACTAATCTCGTTTCTGTTTGTCATATGATATCATCAAGTGATGTGTTAAATCTTGCTTCTGTTTGTTTTATGAAGTCATAAGGTGATGTGACGAATCTTGCTTCTGTTTGTCCTATGATGTCATCATGTTATGAGGTAAATCTTGTTTCTGTTTATTTTATGAATTCATCAGGTGATATTGTTGCAGTATCTTGTTGTTTTGTTGATCTATTTATCTTGTTGATCTAACATGTTATCTGTTTTTCCATATCTTGCTATTTTCATATCATATATATAGAGACACATATAACTTGTCATCATAGTTTTCGAACAAATATAATATAGTCTTTATTGTTGACATCCACTTCAAAACGTTAACAACTGGTTCCGTACAATGAACAAATTATATTGCCCTCTTATAATTTAATTGTTCCTCTCTTGTTACTGGTCTAGAGTCTAAGTTCTCCTTTTCTAAGTCTAACTTCTGTTCTGTGTGTTAAGCTAAGATCTAAGTTTTCTAACTCCTAATCCTATCATCTGCCTTGAGACAGATATCTAGTCTCTTCTACTACATCCTCACTGATGTGTACCCTTCCGCTTCGTGAGTCCCAAGTACATCTTCCTCCAAGTTCCGAGTCTAGAGTCTCCCTCTCGATAAGTCTTCTCAGGGTCTTTTTTAGTCCATCTTAGCCACTCCCACCTGGCTAAGGATCATGGGAATCTAATCTACACACGGCTTATCCTTCGTCCGCCTCCAGTCACTATTTCTTTAACTCCACCTTTTAATTATGTCCATAGTCTTATTGCTTTAAGAGTCCTGTCGACACCTGTCAATCTTCCCAAACCTCGTTCCCTCACAACTAAAGCCTACGTTTGTCTTCGACCTCATGCGGTGATTCTTTGATCTCCAAGTCAGAGAGAACGCAAAGCGTTTTCCACCACTGAACATAAAGATGTCCCGGCGTCGGTGAGCCTTTTTTATTTCGTCCCTTGACGGCTTAACTCAGAATGCCTCATTGCTGGACTAGCTATCTCATATCAGCAGGTGACGGAGTCCATCGGCTGCTTCGTTGCGTTATATAACTTTGTCGGCAAGAGCAAACATCTATCTGGATTTCCACGTTCAGGTTGAACACCTGTACGTACTTTCTTGCAGTCTTATAGTTGGTTACGCCACAGCGTCTGGGTTCGGTAGACTAACGTCTCCTTGCTAATCCTTAAGTCTTCAATTCATTCTACGCCGCCTAAAACTATTGTACCTCTTATCGTCGTCGTATCATTCTATTCTTCCTCTGTCTATCATCATTTTCTTCTACTCTTCCTATTATCCTTCATGGCTGAGTCACACTGTAACATATATCCCCTTCAAACCTTTCAGTTCAATTGATCTATTAATAGATCAATTTAACTCAAAATAAAAAATATAGTGTGACTGCTTTCTTTCTACTTCCTCAATGGCCTAGCCATTTTCTCTTTTTTTTCATTCATATATCAACTACAATTCTTGTTCAACAATTATTACAACAACTAGAGATATAAATACAACATCTATAAACTGGAATCTAATAAAATGCATCATTAATTGTTGTACACCATCATCTTACAACTCAACATGGCTCTTTGTTTTGCTTTAAAGCCTTTAACTAATGTCACGTCACTCTGGACCTAGGCTGAATGTAGGCCAGCTAAATTGAGGTCAGCGTCAGTTTTGTCTATGACTTTACCTAACCCACATTTCTGTCAGTCTATTAATTTAATATGAAAGGTTCTGCAATTGATGTTTAACATATACAACATTCATAATTCTACAAAATATAATGATATTCAATAAACATTGTTGCAATGCAAGATGCGTCTCATGCATTAAAAAAAAATGTATCGACAACATACATTCTGAAACATATAAGGCTCGTCTGGCCTCTGTACTATACCTCCTTTAATTTCTTATTTGCAGAATAAGATCCGTTTAGTCCATTCTTTCCCACTATAGTCGTTTCATCTCTTTTGAGAAATGAGACCCACTTTGTCCCTTCCCAATATAATCTGCTTCATATATCTTTTGATTGAAGAATAAGACCCGTTTAGTCTTCCTCAATATAATCTGCTTCATCTACCTCTTAATTTAAGAATAAGACCCGTTTAGTCCATTCTTTCTCACTATAGTCGTTTCATCTCTTGTTGAGGAATGAGACCCGTTTAATCTCTTCCCAGTATGTTTAATCTCTTAATTGAAGTATAAGACCCGTTTAGTCCATTCCTCCTCAATATAGTCGTTTCATTTCTTTGAGGATTGAGACCTGCTTAGTCTCTTTCCAATATAATCTGTTTTAACTATCTCGTAATTGAAGAATAAGACCCGTTTAGTCTTTCCTCAATACAATCTGCTTCATCCATCTCTTAATTGAAGAATAAGACCCGTTTAGTCATTTCTCAATATAATCTGATTCATCTATTTCTTAATTGAAGAATAAGACCCGTTTAGTCTTTCCTCAATACAATCTGCTTCATCCATCTCTTAATTGAAGAATAAGACCCGTTTAGTCATTTCTCAATATAATCTGATTCATCTATCTCTTAATTGAAGAATAAGACCCGTTTAGTCTTTTCTCAATATAATCTGCTTCATCTATCTCTTAATTAAAGAGTAGGACCCATTTATCCATTTCTCGATATAATCTGCTTCATCTATCTCTTAATTAAAGAATAAGACCCGTTTAGTCATTTCTTCGGCATCATATCTGTGCCACTTCTGAAAAACAAGACCCGTCTAGTCTGTTCTCCTACTCTCTTTGAACACGTGTTCTTCTGGCACTGCTCTTCAAATTGTCTGCATAGCATTTCACTTTCTTACAGAATCCCTTAGCGCAACAGCTTAAATTACTTGTCAACTCATGTCGGGTCGACAGTCTTCTTATGAGTTATCATTATGTGTCATACCGGTTGGCGTAGGTGATCATGTCCCTCCACAATCTTCTATCTACAGTGCATTGTATCAATACTGTTGTTGACTGTTTTCCATGCCATGACACCAAGCTATCCAGTATTTTCTCTCTTTGTCGCCCGCGATCTCTCTTTCCTTTTATTTTGCCAGTTGTAACCAAGTATTCCAACTTTCCTCTTCTCATGATGGGCCCGAAAAATGTTGATTGCTTCTTTCTGATGTTTTTTAAGAGCTCCCTTTTTGTGTTGGCCTCTTTGAGAACTTTCTCATTGGTCTTTTAAGCTGTCCAGGGAACTTTCAACATTCTCCTGAGAAATCCCATCTCTGTAGGCTCTAATCGTCTTTTCATTTGTTTGTCTGCTGTCCATGATTCACTTCCATAGGTCAGAATTGGTTCTATATAGCACTGATGAACTCTCTTTATCATTTCTATTGACATAGATTTGTTGCATAAGGTATTTTGCATTTTCTGGAATGCTATTTTGGCCTGAGCTATTCTGCTTTTTATTTCTGTGTTGCATCTCCCATCTGATGTTATTATTGTGCCCAAGTATTTAAAATGTTGCACTTGTTTCAGATTTGTCTCGTTTATTTGTATGCTGCATGATAGTGGTGATTGTTTCTTCGATATAATCATTACCTCTTATGAGTACCTTCTCATTATTTTTATGGAACATGTGTTCTACAGCACTGCTCTTCGTATCATCTGCATAGCTTTCTGCTTACATGCAGAACTCCATAGCTCAGTGGCTTAACTTATTTGTCATCAAAATTTAAAACAATGCGCATTCACTTTACATGTTTCACATCAAACCATACACATAAAAGACTTGGCTAGACCGAACATATAGCATAGATGAATCACAAACATATAGTAATCAAAATTATGATAACATTAATTTTAATCAAGTCTAGTCTGTCTAGACTTCCATCCAAAAATATCCACAACACACTTATCTGTACATCTCCAAGTTATGTTCAACACTTGGAATCCCTATATAAGAGTCTCTCCATCTCGGGGCTTTGACTCTCTCTCTTCTCTTCTTAGTTTCCTATGTCCTTCTTCATACATACATTTACTACTATTTCTCTTAATACGGCTAGCATGTTCCTCTATTTTCTGTCAATTCTGAGTTTTCCTAACTCTTGGTACGCTAAGACGTCTGCGTCTGTAAATAGCGTTCTCTCAACTTGACTCAAGCCTTAAATAAACCGTTGCAAACATGGATATCACCATTTTGTTCATTTACTTCAGATGACTCACTCCTTAAGTGGTCAGCTATATGGCTAATTAAATAATTGCTTCTCATTGGTCAGTTGTCATCACAGGTAAACTATGGGAACCCCTTTCCCTTGTTTACATTATCGTCTATCGACTCTCATATCTCTTATACAATCATAACATTATAACCCTTATTGGTTTCTCTACTGACATCTTCATAATATTGAATTCTGTCTCCTCTTTAAGGCAACAGTACATTTACAGACTCATAATCATCATTTAGAGTACACTGACATTATACATATAGAAAATTCCTCTAAAATATTAGTAGACTCATACAACCACATTATTAGTTACAACATCCAGAATATGAAATAAAAAGAAAAACTCAATTATTACATCTTATCACCTTCTGTGGCTGATTCTATGACTAATCTATATCTCTTCTCTTTCTCTTTACTGACGGGCAGAATTTACTTACTTCAAAATTCTTATCGTTTGGTCATAGATCTATAACAATCTGTCGTTTCTTAACAGTGTACAGCCGAAACATATATATATATATATATAGAGTAATCTTCTATATTTTGACTCAACCGCTTTCAGCTGCAGAATATTTACAAGTTTATACAAACAGTCTCTGATTAATTTATGTTTCTATAGCAATACTGATTCACATTATTCAAGTGTTTCTAAATCATCTGCTTGACATAATGATTATGAGGATAGTTAACACCATATTCTTCACTTGTATATTCTTCTGATACCACTTCACAATACTCCTATCTACTGTTTTCACTTTGTTTATCAACTCTACACCTGTCTCTTTAATTTTCTCATATCTATAGTCTCATTTAATTATTATGGTATATATTTAATATCCAAAAGAAAAGACTTTAACAAGAAATATGATAGAAAAAATTGTTGCTCTTCTTACCAACTGGGGTACCTCTCTGTCTTCGCTCTCCAGGAATTTCAATTTCTATTTAAAACACAATCAATCACAATACACAATTATGCATGCACTTAAAGTCTAAGTGTTTTTTTTCACATTAGGGATAGCACAAAGTCTGATTGAAATTTGCAATGAAATTGTCATTATTGTCACAATTAGTCTCACACGATTGAACTGACAATTTTTTCTCATATTTTGCACAAATTGTCCTGAATAACAATTATAGTGTTCGTCAAAAGGATCAGCGTTCTTTCTTTCCAATTGCTAGATATTCTTTGATGCGGTGAATAAAGATCAGCGTTCCTTCTTTCCAATTGTTAGAAATTCTCCGATGCGTGGACGGCACACGTTGATGAAATTACAAAGGTAGATCTCATGGCTTCTTTCGTGGCTAGCTAGGCTACTCTTGTCTGAACAGCGTCTGTATGTTACGTATTCTGACAATACTTAACACGGGGTAAAAGTAAAAAAGTGAAGTACCCCCGTCACGCCAAGTGGCGTATAGGGAAATATGGTGTTAGTGACCCTATATTTTACAGACCTTCAGCACATGATTTTTGGGGTAATGTGGTCAGTATTACGCCCGTGCTGCTTTACTTACCCAGAAAAAAATCCGGTACCCATTTAAGGCTGGGTGAACCCGGAAGCCGCTGGTTGGGATCGAACCCTACCCCTTGTCCGTGGCAGTCCAGTTCACTAACCACTGAGCTATCGCGGCTTTGACACGGTGTGTCGTTTCAAAAATAGGTAGACATTCTTTCACTGGACATCGATGTATGATCTATTTCCAAACAGGTGGCTAGGCAAGGCTTGACTTCTGTAGACACAAGATTCGCTGGTGTGTAGTACACAAACACATTACAGGTGGCAAATCGACTTATCTCAGATGAGCTGGCTGTAGATCGCAGTTCAATTGAAAACTGTCCGTTTCATTAATTTTTGGCTTGATGGTGTAAATAGGCTCAAATTTCTTCTTGAGTACTTGTAAATTATGAACAATTTCTCACTTTTTATCTTTTCCGGGTCCTTCTTAAAAAAGAATAAGATCCTGGTCACGGCACCATAAAATTATATATATTGTTGCAGAATCTTGTTAATTTGTTGATCTATTTATCTTATTGATCTAACTTGTTATTTATTCTTCAAAATCTTGCTACTTTAATATCATATATATATATATATATATATATATATATATATATATATATATATATATATATATATAGACACGCATAACTTGTCATCATAGTTTTCGAACAAATATAATATAGTCTTTATTGTTGACATCCACTTCAAAATGTTAACAACTGGTTCCGTACAATGAACAAATTATACTGCCCTCTTATAATTTAATTGTTCCTCTATTGTTACTGCGTCTAGAGTCTAAGTTCTCCTTTTCTAAGTCTAACTTCTGTTCTGTGTGTTAAGCTAAGATCTAAGTTTACTAACTCCTAATCCTATCATCTGCCTTGAGACAGATATCTAGTCTCTTCTACTACATCCTCACTGATGTGTACCCTTCCGCTTCGTGGGTCCCAAGTGTATCTTCCTCCAAGTTCCGAGTCTAGAGTCTCCCTCTCGATAAGTCTTCTCAGTGTCTTTTTGTGTCCATCTTAGCCACTCCCACCTGGCTAAGGATCATGGGAATCTAATCTATATACGGCTTATCCTTCGTCCGCCTCCAGTCACTATTTCTTTAACTCCACTTTTTAATTATGTCCATAGTCTTATTGCTTTAGGAGTCCTGTCGACACCTGTCAATCTTCCCAAACCTCGTTCCCTCACAACTAAAGCCTACGTTTGTCTTCGACCTCATGCGGTGATTTTTTGATCTCCAAGTCAGAGAGAACGCAAAGCGTTTTCCACCACTGAACATAAAGATGTCCCGGCGTCGGTGAGCCTTTTTTATTTCGTCCCTTGACGGCTTAACTCAGAATGCCTCATTGCTGGACTAGCTATCTCATATCAGCAGGTGACGGAGTCCATCGGCTGCTTCGTTGCGTTATATAACTTTGTCGGCAAGAGCAAACATCTATCTGGATTTCCACGTTCAGGTTGAACACCTGTACGTACTTTCTTGCAGTCTTATAGTTGGTTACGCCACAGCGTCTGGGTTCGGTAGACTAACGTCTCCTTGCTAATCCTTAAGTCTTCAATTCATTCTACGCCGCCTAAAACTATTGTACCTCTTATCGTCGTCGTATCATTCTATTCTTCCTCTGTCTATCATCATTTTCTTCTACTCTTCCTATTATCCTTCATGGCTGAGTCACACTGTAACATATATCCCCTTCAAACCTTTCAGTTCAATTGATCTATTAATAGATCAATTTAACTCAAAATAAAAAATATAGTGTGACTGCTTTCTTTCTACTTCCTCAATGGCCTAGCCATTTTCTCTTTTTTTTCATTCATATATCAACTACAATTCTTGTTCAACAATTATTACAACAACTAGAGATATAAATACAACATCTATAAACTGGAATCTAATAAAATGCATCATTAATTGTTGTACACCATCATCTTACAACTCAACATGGCTCTTTGTTTTGCTTTAAAGCCTTTAACTAATGTCACGTCACTCTGGACCTAGGCTGAATGTAGGCCAGCTAAATTGAGGTCAGCGTCAGTTTTGTCTATGACTTTACCTAACCCACATTTCTGTCAGTCTATTAATTTAATATGAAAGGTTCTGCAATTGATGTTTAACATATACAACATTCATAATTCTACAAAATATAATGATATTCAATAAACATTGTTGCAATGCAAGATGCGTCTCATGCATTAAAAAAAAATGTATCGACAACATACATTCTGAAACATATAAGGCTCGTCTGGCCTCTGTACTATACCTCCTTTAATTTCTTATTTGCAGAATAAGATCCGTTTAGTCCATTCTTTCCCACTATAGTCGTTTCATCTCTTTTGAGAAATGAGACCCACTTTGTCCCTTCCCAATATAATCTGCTTCATATATCTTTTGATTGAAGAATAAGACCCGTTTAGTCTTCCTCAATATAATCTGCTTCATCTACCTCTTAATTTAAGAATAAGACCCGTTTAGTCCATTCTTTCTCACTATAGTCGTTTCATCTCTTGTTGAGGAATGAGACCCGTTTAATCTCTTCCCAGTATGTTTAATCTCTTAATTGAAGTATAAGACCCGTTTAGTCCATTCCTCCTCAATATAGTCGTTTCATTTCTTTGAGGATTGAGACCTGCTTAGTCTCTTTCCAATATAATCTGTTTTAACTATCTCGTAATTGAAGAATAAGACCCGTTTAGTCTTTTCTCAATACAATCTGCTTCATCCATCTCTTAATTGAAGAATAAGACCCGTTTAGTCATTTCTCAATATAATCTGATTCATCTATTTCTTAATTGAAGAATAAGACCCGTTTAGTCTTTCCTCAATACAATCTGCTTCATCCATCTCTTAATTGAAGAATAAGACCCGTTTAGTCATTTCTCAATATAATCTGATTCATCTATCTCTTAATTGAAGAATAAGACCCGTTTAGTCTTTTCTCAATATAATCTGCTTCATCTATCTCTTAATTAAAGAGTAGGACCCATTTATCCATTTCTCGATATAATCTGCTTCATCTATCTCTTAATTGAAGAATAAGACCCGTTTAGTCATTTCTTCGGCATCATATCTGTGCCACTTCTGAAAAACAAGACCCGTCTAGTCTGTTCTCCTACTCTCTTTGAACACGTGTTCTTCTGGCACTGCTCTTCAAATTGTCTGCATAGCATTTCACTTTCTTACAGAATCCCTTAGCGCAACAGCTTAAATTACTTGTCAACTCATGTCGGGTCGACAGTCTTCTTATGAGTTATCATTATGTGTCATACCGGTTGGCGTAGGTGATCATGTCCCTCCACAATCTTCTATCTACAGTGCATTGTATCAATACTGTTGTTGACTGTTTTCCATGCCATGACACCAAGCTATCCAGTATTTTCTCTCTTTGTCGCCCGCGATCTCTCTTTCCTTTTATTTTGCCAGTTGTAACCAAGTATTCCAACTTTCCTCTTCTCATGATGGGCCCGAAAAATGTTGATTGCTTCTTTCTGATGTTTTTTAAGAGCTCCCTTTTTGTGTTGGCCTCTTTGAGAACTTTCTCATTGGTCTTTTAAGCTGTCCAGGGAACTTTCAACATTCTCCTGAGAAATCCCATCTCTGTAGGCTCTAATCGTCTTTTCATTTGTTTGTCTGCTGTCCATGATTCACTTCCATAGGTCAGAATTGGTTCTATATAGCACTGATGAACTCTCTTTATCATTTCTATTGACATAGATTTGTTGCATAAGGTATTTTGCATTTTCTGGAATGCTATTTTGGCCTGAGCTATTCTGCTTTTTATTTCTGTGTTGCATCTCCCATCTGATGTTATTATTGTGCCCAAGTATTTAAAATGTTGCACTTGTTTCAGATTTGTCTCGTTTATTTGTATGCTGCATGATAGTGGTGATTGTTTCTTCGATATAATCATTACCTCTTATGAGTACCTTCTCATTATTTTTATGGAACATGTGTTCTACAGCACTGCTCTTCGTATCATCTGCATAGCTTTCTGCTTACATGCAGAACTCCATAGCTCAGTGGCTTAACTTATTTGTCATCAAAATTTAAAACAATGCGCATTCACTTTACATGTTTCACATCAAACCATACACATAAAAGACTTGGCTAGACCGAACATATAGCATAGATGAATCACAAACATATAGTAATCAAAATTATGATAACATTAATTTTAATCAAGTCTAGTCTGTCTAGACTTCCATCCAAAAATATCCACAACACACTTATCTGTACATCTCCAAGTTATGTTCAACACTTGGAATCCCTATATAAGAGTCTCTCCATCTCGGGGCTTTGACTCTCTCTCTTCTCTTCTTAGTTTCCTATGTCCTTCTTCATACATACATTTACTACTATTTCTCTTAATACGGCTAGCATGTTCCTCTATTTTCTGTCAATTCTGAGTTTTCCTAACTCTTGGTACGCTAAGACGTCTGCGTCTGTAAATAGCGTTCTCTCAACTTGACTCAAGCCTTAAATAAACCGTTGCAAACATGGATATCACCATTTTGTTCATTTACTTCAGATGACTCACTCCTTAAGTGGTCAGCTATATGGCTAATTAAATAATTGCTTCTCATTGGTCAGTTGTCATCACAGGTAAACTATGGGAACCCCTTTCCCTTGTTTACATTATCGTCTATCGACTCTCATATCTCTTATACAATCATAACATTATAACCCTTATTGGTTTCTCTACTGACATCTTCATAATATTGAATTCTGTCTCCTCTTTAAGGCAACAGTACATTTACAGACTCATAATCATCATTTAGAGTACACTGACATTATACATATAGAAAATTCCTCTAAAATATTAGTAGACTCATACAACCACATTATTAGTTACAACATCCAGAATATGAAATAAAAAGAAAAACTCAATTATTACATCTTATCACCTTCTGTGGCTGATTCTATGACTAATCTATATCTCTTCTCTTTCTCTTTACTGACGGGCAGAATTTACTTACTTCAAAATTCTTATCGTTTGGTCATAGATCTATAACAATCTGTCGTTTCTTAACAGTGTACAGCCGAAACATATATATATATATATATATATAGAGTAATCTTCTATATTTTGACTCAACCGCTTTCAGCCGCAGAATATTTACAAGTTTATACAAACAGTCTCTGATTAATTTATGTTTCTATAGCAATACTGATTCACATTATTCAAGTGTTTCTAAATCATCTGCTTGACATAATGATTATGAGGATAGTTAACACCATATTCTTCACTTGTATATTCTTCTGATACCACTTCACAATACTCCTATCTACTGTTTTCACTTTGTTTATCAACTCTACACCTGTCTCTTTAATTTTCTCATATCTATAGTCTCATTTAATTATTATGGTATATATTTAATATCCAAAAGAAAAGACTTTAACAAGAAATATGATAGAAAAAATTGTTGCTCTTCTTACCAACTGGGGTACCTCTCTGTCTTCGCTCTCCAGGAATTTCAATTTCTATTTAAAACACAATCAATCACAATACACAATTATGCATGCACTTAAAGTCTAAGTGTTTTTTTTCACATTAGGGATAGCACAAAGTCTGATTGAAATTTGCAATGAAATTGTCATTATTGTCACAATTAGTCTCACACGATTGAACTGACAATTTTTTCTCATATTTTGCACAAATTGTCCTGAATAACAATTATAGTGTTCGTCAAAAGGATCAGCGTTCTTTCTTTCCAATTGCTAGATATTCTTTGATGCGGTGAATAAAGATCAGCGTTCCTTCTTTCCAATTGTTAGAAATTCTCCGATGCGTGGACGGCACACGTTGATGAAATTACAAAGGTAGATCTCATGGCTTCTTTCGTGGCTAGCTAGGCTACTCTTGTCTGAACAGCGTCTGTATGTTACGTATTCTGACAATACTTGACACGGGGTAAAAGTAAAAAAGTGAAGTACCCCCGTCACGCCAAGTGGCGTATAGGGAAATATGGTGTTAGTGACCCTATATTTTACAGACCTTCAGCACATGATTTTTGGGGTAATGTGGTCAGTATTACGCCCGTGCTGCTTTACTTACCCAGAAAAAAATCCGGTACCCATTTAAGGCTGGGTGAACCCGGAAGCCGCTGGTTGGGATCGAACCCTACCCCTTGTCCGTGGCAGTCCAGTTCACTAACCACTGAGCTATCGCGGCTTTGACACGGTGTGTCGTTTCAAAATAGGTAGACATTCTTTCACTGGACATCGATGTATGATCTATTTCCAAACAGGTGGCTAGGCAAGGCTTGACTTCTGTAGACACAAGATTCGCTGGTGTGTAGTACACAAACACATTACAGGTGGCAAATCGACTTATCTCAGATGAGCTGGCTGTAGATCGCAGTTCAATTGAAAACTGTCCGTTTCATTAATTTTTGGCTTGATGGTGTAAATAGGCTCAAATTTCTTCTTGAGTACTTGTAAATTATGAACAATTTCTCACTTTTTATCTTTTCCGGGTCCTTCTTAAAAAAGAATAAGATCCTGGTCACGGCACCATAAAATTATATATATTGTTGCAGAATCTTGTTAATTTGTTGATCTATTTATCTTATTGATCTAACTTGTTATTTATTCTTCAAAATCTTGCTA
Organism: Megaustenia siamemsis; assembly: GCA_032433765.1. NCBI lineage: Eukaryota > Metazoa > Mollusca > Gastropoda > Stylommatophora > Ariophantidae > Megaustenia > Megaustenia siamemsis. The sequence goes on from JAVIAB010000001.1 coordinate 1,977,017, forward strand.
CTTTAATATCATATATATATATATATATATATATATATATATATATATATATATATATATATATATATATATATATATATACACGCATAACTTGTCATCATAGTTTTCGAACAAATATAATATAGTCTTTATTGTTGACATCCACTTCAAAATGTTAACAACTGGTTCCGTACAATGAACAAATTATACTGCCCTCTTATAATTTAATTGTTCCTCTATTGTTACTGCGTCTAGAGTCTAAGTTCTCCTTTTCTAAGTCTAACTTCTGTTCTGTGTGTTAAGCTAAGATCTAAGTTTACTAACTCCTAATCCTATCATCTGCCTTGAGACAGATATCTAGTCTCTTCTACTACATCCTCACTGATGTGTACCCTTCCGCTTCGTGGGTCCCAAGTGTATCTTCCTCCAAGTTCCGAGTCTAGAGTCTCCCTCTCGATAAGTCTTCTCAGTGTCTTTTTGTGTCCATCTTAGCCACTCCCACCTGGCTAAGGATCATGGGAATCTAATCTATATACGGCTTATCCTTCGTCCGCCTCCAGTCACTATTTCTTTAACTCCACTTTTTAATTATGTCCATAGTCTTATTGCTTTAGGAGTCCTGTCGACACCTGTCAATCTTCCCAAACCTCGTTCCCTCACAACTAAAGCCTACGTTTGTCTTCGCCCTCGCGCGGTGATTCTTTGATCTCCAAGTCAGAAATAACTCAAAGCGTTTCCCACCACTGATCATAAAGATGTCCGGCGTCGGTGAGCCTCTTTGATTTCGTCCCTTGACGGCTTAACTCAGAATGCCTCAGGGCTGGACTAGCTATCTCATATCAGCAGGTGTCGGAGTCCATCGGCTGCTTCGTTGCGTTATGTAACTTTGTCGGCAAGAGCAAACATCTGTCTAGATTTCCACGTTCAGGTTGAACACCTGTACGTACTTTCTTGCAGTCTTATAGTTGGTTACGCCACAGCGTCTGGGTTCGGTAGACTAACGTATCCTTGCTAATCCTTAAGTCATCATTTCATTCTACGCCGCCTAAAACTATTGTACCTCTTATCATCGTCGTATCATTCTCTTCTTCCTCTGTCGATGGTCATTTTCTTCAACTCTTCCCATTATCCTTCATGGCTGAGTCACGCTGTAACAATGTGGTAAATCTTGTTTCTGTTTGCTTTATGACGTCATCAGAAGATGTGACGAATCTTGCTTCTGTTTATTTTATGAAGTCATCAGGTGATGTGGTAAATCTTGCTTCTGTTTGTTTTATGAAGTCATCAGGTGATATGGTAAATCTTGCTTCTGTTTGTTTTATGAAGTCATCAGGTGATATGGTAAATCTTGCTTCTGTTTGTTTTATGAAGTGACTCGGGCAGATGGTGCTCGTCAACCTGGGAGGGCCGACCATCTAAGGGCAGAATCCCCTACAGAAAAGACAATCTGCTGCCTTGCAGGAAGAATGGAGACAATCAAAGGCTAAGGAAAGCAAACCTGAATAAAATGCTGGCTGAAATCGAATGCACTTGGCCACTGTCGAAGAACACAGTGCAACGTTTTAACGGGTGTTCAATCAGAGTGGATCTGGCAGACTCTAATTGTGATGTTCTGTCTGTGGGGGCGATCAACACCCTTAGCCTGACAGCTGACTTCATGTGAGAATCTGGAATCCTACTCTGATTGAGTCCTGATCGCAGAGAGAGAGAGAGTATAGAACTTTGCAGCAGGAGGCGACCTGATCATCAAATATAGTGGTCCTGTTGAACAAGTGTTTTTGAGCTCTCTTGGTAAGCAAATTGATGCTGCTAGTTTCTAACCAGGTTCCATTTCAAGCTGTTTTCTGATTCTTTGTTTAAACAGAACAGCCATAAATATGAATAGTACAGTGTGTGTGAACGTCCCTGAGATATGCATAGTGAGTGTGGATACATCGATATATATAATCATCAGTTATTGTCATCATTCCAGTGCCATCAAGTACTAAACAGGGCTTGCAGTCTTCTTTTTTTCCATTTTCTTCTGTGTACACCTCTAGACGTCAAAATTAATAAATTGGAAGAAAACATTTGTCAGCTCAAGGCTGGTGACATCTCTATACATCTTGTCCCGGTAGAAGAGTCTCCTCTATTAATCACATGTTGGGCATGATTGTTGCAGATGTTCCCTAGTGTACCACGCCACAAGTCCCTGTCCTGGTATGGTACTAATAATGACCACAAGAGCCTTCTCTATTCATCATATGTTGGGCATGATTGTTGCAGATGTTCCCTACCACGCCACAAGTCCCTGTCCTGGTATGGTACTAATAATGACCACAAGAGCCTTCTCTATTCATCACATGTTGGGCATGATTGTTGCAGATGTTCCCTACCACGCCACAAGTCCCTGTCCTGGTATGGTACTAATAATGACCACAAGAGCCTTCTCTATTCATCACATGTTGGGCATGATTGTTGCAGATGTTCCCTACCACGCCACAAGTCCCTGTCCTGGTATGGTGATAACTGTCCTGGTATGGTGATAACTGTCCTGGTATGGTGATAACTGTCCTGGTATGGTGATAACTGTCCTGGTATGGTGATAACTGTCCTGGTATGGTACTAATAATGACCACAAGAGCCTCCTCTATTCATCACATGTTGGGCATGATTGTTGCAGATGTTCCCTACCACGCCACATGTCCCTGTCCTGGTATGGTGATAACTGTCCTGGTATGGTGATAACTGTCCTGGTATGGTGATAACTGTCCTGGTATGGTGATAACTGTCCTGGTATGGTGATAATGATGACCACAAGAGCCTTCTCTATTCATCACATGTTGGGCATGATTGTTGCAGATGTTCCCTACCACGCCAGAAGTCCCTGTCCTGGTATGGTGATAACTGTCCTGGTATGGTGATAACTGTCCTGGTATGGTGATAACTGTCCTGGTATGGTGATAACTGTCCTGGTATGGTGATAACTGTCCTGGTATGGTACTAATAATGACCACAAGAGCCTCCTCTATTAATCACATGTTGGGCATGATTGTTGCAGATGTTCCCTACCACGCCACAAGTCCCTGTCCTGGTATGGTGATAACTGTCCTGGTATGGTGATAACTGTCCTGGTATGGTGATAACTGTCCTGGTATGGTGATAACTGTCCTGGTATGGTACTAATAATGACCACAAGAGCCTCCTCTATTAATCACATGTTGGGCATGATTGTTGCAGATGTTCCCTAGTGTACCACGCCACAAGTCCCTGTCCTGGGCAAGCTTTTCAACCTCCGTAAGGTAATCAATGTCTTCTATCCTTGCCTCTCTTATCAGTATCTTTGTATGTATGCATATATACGGTAAGAGAAGCCCGATAGCTCGCTGGTTAGTGGACAGGACTACAAAGGACAAGAGGTCGGGTTCGATCCTGATTGACGGTTTCCAGGTTCATCATCATCGAGTGCCGTCTCCGCAACGAAGGTTGGCTACCATGGATCGCCATTCTGCTCTGTTTCTTGCTTTGATGGTGCAGGTTGTCATAGATTGACTTGTCCATCTTTTGATGTTACTCGTCCATGTTAGTCTTGGTCTGCCTCTTTTACCTTGTATTTTCCCTCCAATATTACTTTTAGTAGGCTGTTGTGTCTTTTAACTAGCCCCAAAAATGTCATTTGTCTTGTCTTAATTGTATTTAGTAGTTCTCTTTTATTTTTAGCTGTTCTAAAACTTCATCATTTGTTTTCTTTTCTTTCCATCCAATTCTACCTATTCTTCTATAAATCCACATTTCAAAGGCTTCAATTTTCTGTTCTGTTTTCTTGTCTAATGTCCATGTTTCTGGCACCATACAGGAATATTGAGAAGATGTCACATTTTGCCATTCTTAGTTTCAGCCCTGGTGTTATTTGTTTTTCCAGGTTCACCCAGCCTTAAATAGGTACCAGATTGTTTTTCTGTGAAAGTAAAGAGGCATGGGCGTAATACCGACCACATTAACCTCATTAAGTATGTAAAAACTATGGTCACACCATATTCCCTATACGCCATTGGCGTGACGGGGCTCTTGACTTTTTACTTTTTAAATGTACGGTCAATTGTAATTTCCATAAAAAATTTTAGCAACAGTTGACCGACTCTCTATGCGTGCGCAGACCTCTGTGATGAAGACAACAGTTGTTCCACTGACCCAATGTCTTGTGTATGTTTATAGAACAAAACAATAACTCAATACCTCTAGGAGATACCACTGCCTGGCATTTGAGCAAATACTTGCAACGTGTTGGATAGATAAACTAATCAAGCAAACAATTATCTCAGTGTGTGATACGTAGATAGTGTAGATAGAATTTGTCATGTATTTTTTGGCTACAGATTGAAGTTAACAAAAATATATAGATACTGGATATAGAAACAATTCTTCATGTATTCCTTAGAGAAAGAATTCTTCATGTATTCCTTAGAGAAAGAATTCTTCATGTATTCCTTAGAGAAAGAATTCTTCATGTATTCCTTAGAGAAAGAATTCTTCATGTATTCCTTAGAGAAAGAATTCTTCATGTATTCCTTAGAGAAAGAATTCTTCATGTATTCCTTAGAGAAAGAATTCTTCATGTATTCCTTGGCACCCAGTGAGTGAGTGATAGAAACAACTTTGTATAGAACTTTGCAGCAGGAGGCGACCAAATCATCAAAGAAGGTGGCCCCGTTGAGCAAATGTTGTTAGGCTCTCTTGTTAAGCAAATTGATGCTGCTAGTTTCTAACCAGATTCCAATTCAAGCTGTTTTCTGTTTCTTTGTTTTGTTTATTGCATCTAAAAAAAAATAAAGGACTCAGCCTACAAGACAGAAGTAATTGTAACAACAAAGAAAAGTACATCACCGCAATGCACAATGAAGACAAGCGGAACAATATTAAAACAAGTAAATGTAGATGTACAACAGAGGTGAGATGTAGAATGACTCAGGCAAAAGCAGCTTTCCAAAAACAAAAATAAGAAGAGTAAAAATATTGTGCATTCCAATCCTTTTGTCAATAGAAACAAGAAAAAGAGTTCTTAAATGTTATGTAGAGCCAGTCGTAACATATGGATTTGAATCATGGACAATAGGACAACAGACAAGAAAATCACTGGAGTCTGTAGAAATGTGGTTTTACAGAAGAATGTTAAGAATACCATGGACAGCTAAGAAGAGTAATTAAAACGTTTGAAAGAGACCAAAGCAAAAAGAGAGCTAATTTCCAATATTAGAAAGAAACAATCGTAATTTTTTGGCCATGTAATGAGAGGGGAACAGTTGGAACATATTGTAACAACTGGAAAAATTGAGTGACGAAGAAATAGAGGGCAGCAAAGAGAGAAGATACCAGACAGCTTAAGAGAATGGTTTGGCAGAAGGTCAACAACAGAAATGATAAATAACTGTCGAGATCGAAAGTTGTGGAGAGGCATGAATCTACGCCAGCAGGCCCGGTACTTGATGATGAGGATGATGATCACAGTATTATAGAACTCGAGGTAAAGGCATCAAGATGCACCAAGATGCGTAGAGATGCGAAGCTGCTGTAAAGCTGATGATAATAGCAATACTAAAAAAAGGAAGAAAAAAGTGGTACGGTGACAGCTTTACGTGGCAATGGACGAAACAGAAGTCGACGATAAATCGCCATGTAGTTAGATTTGTTAATATATCGTTTTATATAATTTTTGAGTTTGTTGTTCGTCCAGATGAAGGCCTACTTGGCCGGAACGTCGACTTCTGTTTCGTCCATTACCACGTAAAGCTGTCACCATACCACTTTTTTCTTCCTTTTTTTTTTTTTAGTATTGCTATTATAGAAGTCACATTTCCTAACTCTTGTTTTCCAGAGATAAGAAAATATCTTCTGATTTTGAAATGCTGCGACTGTAGGATCCGGAGACAGGAAACAAAAGGAAACGCCCCCAGTAAACAATAACAAAGTGACTCAAAGTCACAATGTGAGAGAGAATATCAAATCTCTCACATGTTCGGAGCAACGATGGGTTGGTTATTTGTGTTTCTTTTAACGATTCTTATAGGCAGCTTTGAGGCTCGGGACATCAAAGATGGTGCACAACGACCGAATGTTTTGTTCATTGTAATTGACGATCTTCGTCCAGCACTTGGTTGTTATGGGGAGTCCATTCTCCGAACGCCAAATGTTGACAATTTGGCCAGCAAGTCGGTTATGTTTGAGCAAGCTTTCGTTCAGGTAATCAACTTGTATATAAAATAGTATAGTAAAATATAACACCATAAAAATATAAGTAGTAGTAGTAGCCTTCGTCAGTCATAGTTGACTAAGGATTTTCCAGCTCCCCTATGAAACGTTTTTTTTTTAAATTTTCTTTCCCTGTGTATTCTCTGTTTCTATGAATCTATCTGCTTCTTGCTTGAGTTGGAGCTTGAGACTATGTTTCCTAAGATTGTGGTCTGCAGCCATGTCTTCCCAGGCTGCCAGGTTTTAAGAAATAATAAGGAAGGAAAAGTGTTAAAATAGTCAAATTTATATAGTCATTGATTAACTCATCCACCCTTGATGCTGAACATTTGGTATAGTCCTAGTTTAAGCACATAAATTGTTTCAGTTCAGAAGAGTATCGTCCCCTTGAATAACATTGCACTTTACTTGGTGGGTCATGAGAAAACCTGTAATTGTAAAGGCAGGAGAAACGATGTCAGGTTCAAGCCCTAACATAATTGTTTGAGAACCACTGTGGTTTTGTTATGATGCCAAATAAGGGTGAGATCGCCACTGAAATAATTTATGTGCTTAAACTAGGAATTTAGTCTAGTCTCTGTGTGAGAGATATATTTTTTTTAAATACTCAAACACCTGCAACAAGTCTCAACACAACAGCAAATACAAAACTTGTGAAAACATTCTATGACGCAGTCTTGTTGCTTTATGATGCAGAGTCTTGAGATGTGAATTCTATCACCGCATGATCTTAAAAAGGTAATTATGTTGGCAGGTCATGCAAACAAGCTGAGAAGGTCCCTCCCTAGTTTAGGAGTTTCTGAGGAAAGTTATTAGAAGCAACATCCATTTGAGCGAATGTTTCCCAATAGAAACTGGGGTTAAACAAGGATGTATTTTATCGGAAAAATTGACAGACAAACAACAATAGAAAAAAACGAAGAACAATATATGGTCCGAAGTGGGATCGAATCCGTACTCAGTGGCACCGCGCCTTGCCACGAGAAGCCGAACGCTTGGCACACTGCCACGCAGCCAACTAAAAAATTGGCTATTGCAGCAGTGTCTTGCACGAAAGGCGTTCTCAATGACTATAGCATAGGGTAACGATCACAGACCGGAAATAAATTGTATATTTGTACTTTCCTATTAATGCAAGTATCTCCCAGTAGGGCTGAATACTTGTGTTATAGACAAACATTTATTGGACGAAACAGCACGAATAGTAGTTCCCAGTGGTTATATACTGGGTACATTATTATTATTCGTGCAATTTTTTAGTTGGCTGCGTGGCAGTGTGCCAAGCGTTCGGCTTCTCGTGGCAAGGCGCGGTGCCACTGAGTACGGGTTCAATCCCACTTCAGACCATATATTGTTCTTCGTTTTTTTCTATTGTTGTTTGTCTGTCAATTTTTCCGAGTGCTAACACATACTTCTTTGTTCTATTATTCCCTATTATCGCCTCGGAAGTTCCCCATATAATAATATTTATGTATTATTATTTGTACCATGTATTTTATCGCCCTTGTTATTTGGAGTTGTTATGGACTTCATAATGAAGAAATGCTGCACTGGTAATAAAGGCATCGAATGGATTCAAGGAGACCATTTGGAGGACCTCGACTTTGCTGATGACATAGTTCTCATCAGCAGTCAAATAAAAACAATGCAGGAAAACACAAATGAACTATCATCAATAGCCAGCAAAATTTGGCTTGAGATCAATCATGAAAAGACTAAAGTCATGAAAAGCTTAATTCCAACAGACGACAAAATATACATGGAAGACAAAACAGTGGAGGAGATCGATCACTTTATCTATCTTGGAAGTCACATTTATCAAGAAGGGGATACAAGCAAAAAAATTAGAATCAGTACAGCTAAAGCAGCAATGTCTTTCAGAAGCCTTGGAAAAGTTGTGGAAATCAAAACTTATCAGCACAAACACAAAACTTAGACTATTCAAATCAAATGTACTATCAACCATTACGTATGCATGTGAAAGCTGGAAAACAACAAGAGATATAGAAACAAAGTTGAACACATTTTAAAATAATTGTCTTAGGAAAATACTTGGTATAGCGTGGAATGAATTCAAAACAAATAAGGAAATTAGAGAAATCGCCAATCAACCACTAATATCTTCAGTAATAAAGAAAAGACGATGGTCATATGTTGGACATGTGATGAGAAGAGATAATAACTGAATAGCAAAGCAAGCCTCATGTGGGAAACAACAGGTAAGAGAAAAAGAGGAAGACCCAGATAGACATTGAGAAGAATTTTGCTGAGAGAGGCAAAAGCAGCAGGCATCGGCTCCCTCAATGAAATAGAGCTGCTTGCACAGAACAGAGACAAATGGCGAGATTTGATAAAATATCTTTAGAAAGATTGAAAACTGCTAGAGCAAAATTTCAGATAAGAGAAGGAGTATCTTGGTCTACGCCCTATGGGCCGGCTATGGCTCGAAAGGTCAATAGATAGATAGAACATCCATTTTAGATGAGATATGTGAGAGGCACACATATTGTACCTTTATATTAATACTATAAAACATGTGAGAGGAACAAGCGTTGTACCTTTATATTAACACTATAAAACATGTGAGAGGAACAAGCGTTGTACCTTTATATTAACACTATAAAACATGTGAGAGGAACAAGCGTTGTACCTTTATATTAACACTATAAAACATGTGAGAGGAACAAGCGTTGTACCTTTATATTAACACTATAAAACATGTGAGAGGAACAAGCGTTGTACCTTTATATTAACACTATATAATAACTCAATAATAATTATAATAATAATAATAATAACACTATAAGATATGTTTCTTCCTAATATTGGAAATTAGCTCTCTTTTTGCTTTGACCTCTCTCAGAACATCTTCATTACTCTTCTTAGCTGTCCATGGTACTCTCAATATTCTTCTGTAAAACCACATTACTACAGACTCCAGTGATTTTCTGGTGTGTTGTCCTATTGTCCATGATTCGCATCTATATGTTAAAACTGGCTCTACATAACATTTAAGAACTCTTTTTTTGTTTCTATTGTCAAAAATGGATTGCATAGTATCTTCCTCATTTTTTGAAAAGCTGCTTTTGCCTGAGCCATTCTACATCTCACCTCTTTTGTACATCTTCCGTCTGAGGTTAACAAAGTTCCCAAATATTTAAATTCATTTGCCTGTTTTAATATTGTTCCACTTGTCTTTATTTTGCATTGAGGTGATATCTTTTCCTTTGTTGTTACCATTATCTCTGTCTTTTTGCTATTAAGGCTGAGTCCTTTATTTTTGCTTTCTTTCACTATAATGTCCAACATTTCTTGTAACTCATTTTCACTCTTAGCGATTAAGACTGTATCATCAGCATACCTTAGATTATTTATATTATGACCTCCAATTGTTATTCCAGGCATGTCCCTTATGGATCTTAAAATAATCTCACTATAAATATTAAACAAATCTGGTGATAGCACACAACCTTGTCTAACACCCTGTTTTATTTGTTGAAACATTCCCAATTGGTTTCCAGTTCTTATGGCTGCTGTTTGTTGCCAGTACATATTCTTTATTATTCTTAGATCTTTGCTGTCTATGTTTATACTTTCTAAAATTTTGATTATTTCTTGGTGCTTTACTTTGTCAAATGCTTTGGTGTAATCTATGAAACATAGGTATAGATCTGTTTTCACCTCTATGGCTCTTTCTACTAAAGATCTTATGATATATATGGCATTGCTTGTTCCTTTATCTCTAAAAAAACCACACTGTTCATTGCTAATTTCTGGACTCATTTTGTTTTGCATTCTTCGCATGATGATTCTTAGTTATACCTTAGTCATATGACTCATAAGGCTTATTGTGCGATGATCATTGCATTCAATCGCACCCGATTTTTTTGGTAGGGCTATGAATATTGATTTGAGCATGTCGTCTGTAATCATCATTTTTTGGCCATGTAATGAGAAGAGAACAACTGAAATATATTGTAACAACTGGAAAAATTGAGGGATGAAGAGATAGATAAGACGAACATGGCTGACCACCGTGAAAGAGATTGGAGCCTCATCACGTACCAGTGCAGAGGAAGACATGGAGAGTCGGAGAAATTCGAACTTATGTCGGAGGAAAGATCTTAAAATAAGTACTTGGAATGTTAGGACTCTATATCAACAAGGGAAATTGGAAAATCTAATTCAAGAAGCAGAACGAATAAATATAGATATTTTAGGCATATCAGAGACTAGATGGAAGGAATGTGGGTACATTGAAGACGAAAAATATACATTTATATACTCAGGAAACACAACAGAACATCAAAGGGGGTAGGAATACTGATAAAAAGAGAGCTACAAAAATATATAAGTACCCACTGGACATACAGTGATAGGATTATACTACTCAAGTTGAAAGCAAAACCATTCGACATAGCAATAATACAGACATATGCACCTACTCAAGACTACACAGATGAACAAATAGAGGCATACTATGAAGACCTAAATAAAGTTATGAAGCAAGTGAAATCTTCAGACATCTTGATTGTAATGGGTGACATGAATGCTAAAGTAGGAAAAGGTAGATATAAGACAATTATAGGAAATCATGGTTTAGGAAAAAGAAATGACAGAGGAGAAAGATTAATACAATTCTGTGAAGAAAACAGGCTGATAATATGTAACACCTACTTTGAGCAAGAGAAAAGGAAACTATACACATGGAAATTCCCTGGAGATAGGAAGAGGAATCAAATAGATTACATAATGATAAAAGAAAGGTTCCGTAACAGCGTAAAGAAAGCCAAAACCTACCCAGGAGCAGATATTAATTCTGATCACAATCCTGTAATGATTAAAATGAAAATCAAACTAAAGAGAAACAAGCAAAAATCTGATTCATCAACAAACCCACTCGACATAACAGCTTTAAATCAAAAAGATATTAAAGATACCTATACAATACAAGTAAAGAACACATACCAGAAGCTGCTAGAGGAAGGAATTGAACAATACAGAAGAGAAAATCCTGATGAAAAAGTAACAACCAAATGGCAATGCATAAAGAAAAGCATACAAAAAGCCTGCGACACCTTACCCAAAAGAGAAAAGAACAAAAAACAAAAATGGATAACTAACACCATCTTAGAAAAAATGGAAGAAAGGAGACAAGCGAAGAACACTGCCCAATACAATAAAATAGATAATGAGATACGCAAAATGTGCAAAAAGGCAAAAGAAGACTGGCTCAGCCAAAAATGTAGAGAAATAGAAACTATGGAAAGCAAACAAGACCTAAGAGGAATGCACACAGAAATAAAGAGAATGACTAATAAAAATAAAAAAGCCACAGAAGGTGGATGCATTGCAGACAAAAAAGGAAAAATGCTAACAGACAATAAGGATATCATAGATAGATGGCAGGAATATATAACAGAACTATTTCATGATCAAAGGGACAAGAAACCAGTTATAAAATGTACATCAGGCTATAAAATCTTAAAATCTGAGGTGGAAAAAGCTATAAAAACAATGAAAAGGGGAAAAGCAGCAGGACCTGAAAGCATACAGATAGAGATGATACAGGCACTTGAAGATTTTGGCATTGAAGTGATTATAGACATATGCAACGACATATACCACACAGGATACATACCAAATGAACTAAAAACATCAACTTTCATTGCATTGCCTAAAAAGAATGGTGCAGTTGAATGCAGTGACTTTAGAACAATAAGCCTAATGAGCCATGTTACAAAAATCTTGCTAAAAGTTATACAAGGAAGGATTCAGAATAAAATCAATACTGAATTAGATGAGCAGCAATTTGGATTTAGGAAAAATAGCGGGACAAAAGAAGCCATATTCTGCATGAGAACATTAATCGAAAAATACACAGAAGTAAACAAACCAATATATGCCTGCTTCATAGACTACACCAAAGCTTTTGATAGAGTACACCACAAACAACTTATAGAATGCCTAAAAGAGATACATCTAGATGACATGGATATACGACTAATATGCAATCTATACTGGGAGCAAACAGCAATAATAAAATATAACAAAGAGTTCTCTACACCCATTGATATAAAAAGAGGAGTAAGACAAGGATGCATCCTATCACCAAGCTTGTTCAATCTATACACTGAGCAAATCTTTAAAAACATCATAGAGATGCCAGGCCTACAAATTAATGGAAAGATAATCAATAACCTAAGATATGCTGACGATACTGTACTACTAGCAGAAAATCCTAAAGACCTACAACAATTACTTAATGAAATAAACACGACAAGCAAAAAATATGGACTAGATATGAATATCAAAAAGACTAAAACTATGATCATAAACAAAGAAAATACTCAAAACCCACAAGTGGATATCAAAGTTGAAGGAATAGACCTGGAGACAGTTCAGAACTACAACTACCTTGGACATACTATAACCAGTGATGGAAAATGTACAACTGAAATAAACAAAAGAATAGGAATGGCAAAAAGTAATTTTAATGTCATGAAGGACATACTAACATCAAAACAAATAACACCAGAGCTAAAACTAAGAATAGCAAAATGTTACATCTTCTCAATATTCCTATATGGTGCTGAAACATGGACATTAGACAAGAAAACAGAACAGAGAATTGAAGCCTTTGAAATGTGGATATATAGAAGAATAGGTAGAATTGGATGGAAGGAAAAGAAAACAAATGACAAAGTCTTAAAACAACTAAAAATGAAAAGAGAACTTCTGAACACAATTAGAACAAGACAAATGCGATTCTTAGGCCATGTTAAAAGACACAACAGCCTACTGAAAGTGATCCTGGAGGGGAAAATACAAGGTAAAAGAGGCAGAGGCAGACCAAGATTAACATGGACGAGTAACATCAAAAGATGGACAAATCAACCGATGACAACCTGCACCATCAAAGCAAGAAATAGAGCAAAATGGCGCTCCATGGTAGCCAACCTTCGTTGCGGAGACGGCACTCAATGATGATGATGATGAAGAGATAGAGGGAAGCAAAGAGAAAAAATAACAGACAGCTTAAGAGAATGGCTTGGCAGAAGGTCAACAATAGAAATGATAAATAGCTGCCGAGATCGAAAGTTGTGGAGAGACATGATCACCTATGCCCGGTACTTGATGATGATGATGATAAGATAAGTGAGAGGCACACGTATTGTACCTTTATATTAACACTATAAGACATGTGAGAGGCATACGTATTGTACCTTTATATTAACACTAGATTAATATACCATAATAAAAATTTCTGCATCAAAATATAAATTCTTAAAAATTTGATAGTTTGCTGTGTACAAACATTCCCCCCCCCACCCCCTTACCTTCCTAATTACAATTTCTGGTGATCCCTGAATGTTGGATTTCTTTCTGTTGATGTTGGCTTGTTTTTTTTATTTTGTGAGATACAATCCTGTATTGCAAAAAAAAAAAAATAACAAATCACCAAATTTCAACAAATTGGTCATTTTTCCTTTTTTTTTTTTTTTTCGCTGTGACCTGGGAAATTTCTTTGGCCATTGGGTGACATCAAACTTTGTAAGTCAGGAAACACAATAAATAGTGTTATGAGGTAGCCGAACATACTGATGGACTTACGGTGACTGTATGAATAGACACAGTAACATGTCCAGTCCAAGCAGTCCATTTCAGATCATAAATTAACTTGAGATAGGAATTCCAAGTTCCCGAGTCTCTATTTAGGTAAACACACAGCTTTGTATCAAAAGTTCAAATTTTGAGTGTGATTTAATTTTAGTGCGTCTAATGTTATAATTAAGTGGTTGTAATTTGTACGTAACAACACGCCTCACAGGTAGGTATTGCAATCTAGGGTTAAAGAATAATTGAACATACATCCATTTTTAGGATAAAAAGAGAAGCTCCCTGCTGTTTTGTTTTCTGAGAATTTGTCTTAGAACCATCATTACACTACTCACAGTCCATTAATAATGTAGTCTTTCTCCTAAACATACATGAAGATTTTGACTCGTTGCATAGAACTTTCTTCCCAGATTTATTCATTTTATTTTATAAATTGTTCATGGCTGTGAGTAGATGTTTATTGATATATTTATGTAGACCAGGTTTAGCATATTTTTGTCAAATCTGACTGATATATTGTGATTCACTAGCGTAATTATCTTTATGTTTCTTGTAGCAAGCTGTTTGTGGTCCAAGCCGAACATCATTCCTCACCAGCCGTAGACCAGACACAACCAGGTTGTATGATTTTTATTCATTCTGGAGAGTACATGCAGGAAACTACACAACACTGCCTCAACATTTCAAAGAAAATGGTTACATCACACAAAATGTTGGCAAGGTTTTCCATCCTGGCAAGTCAGAATATGAATTATTTTGTGATTATGACCTCATTCTAGCCAGATATTAGTCACAAGCGATCATGACCTATATCTATTTCGAATCATCATAGTTTGTCATTAGTCCTTTAAATCTGAGATATTGATCTGAGTATAAGATATTGATCTGTGTATAAGATATTGGTCTGTGTATGATATATTTGTCTGAGTATAAGATATTGATCCGTATAAGATATTGGTCTGTGTATGATATATTTGTCTGAGTATAAGATATTGATCTGTATAAGATATTGGTCTGTGTATGATATATTTGTCTGAGTATAAGATATTGATCTGTATAAGATATTGGTCTGTGTATGATATATTTGTCTGAGTATAAGATATTGATCCGTATAAGATATTGGTCTGTGTATGATATATTTGTCTGAGTATAAGATATTGATCTGTATAAGATATTGGTCTGTGTATGATATATTTGTCTGAGTATAAGATATTGACCTGTATAAGATATTGGTCTGTGTATGATATATTTGTCTGAGTATAAGATATTGATCTGTATAAGATATTGGTCTGTGTATGATATATTTGTCTGAGTATAAGATATTGATCTGTATAAGATATTGGTCTGTGTATGATATATTTGTCTGAGTATAAGATATTGATCCGTATAAGATATTGGTCTGTGTATGATATATTTGTCTGAGTATAAGATATTGATCTGTATAAGATATTGGTCTGTGTATGATATATTTGTCTGAGTATAAGATATTGACCTGTATAAGATATTGGTCTGTGTATGATATATTTGTCTGAGTATAAGATATTGATCTGTATAAGATATTGGTCTGTGTATGATATATTTGTCTGAGTATAAGATATTGATCTGTATAAGATATTGGTCTGTGTATGATATATTTGTCTGAGTATAAGATATTGATCTGTATAAGATATTGGTCTGTGTATGATATATTTGTCTGTGTATAATTTATTGGTCTGTGTAAGATATTGATCTGTGTATAAGATACTGGTTTGTGTATAAGATATTGGTTTGTGTATAAGATACTGGTTTGTGTATAAGATACTGGTTTGTGTATAAGATACTGGTTTATGTATAAGATACTGGTTTGTGTATAAGATACTGGTTTGTGTATAAGATATTGGTCTGTATGAGATATTGGTCTGTGTATAAGATAATGGTTTGTGTATAAGATACTGGTTTGTGTATAAGATATTGGTCTGTGTATAATTTTTTTGAACTGTGCAAGATATTGGTCTGTGTATAAGATACTGGTTGGTGTATAAGATATTGGTTTGTGTATAATTTATTGAACTGTGTAAGATATTGGTCTGTGTATAAGATATTAGTCTGTGTATAAGATATTGGTATGTGTATAAGATATTGGTTTGTGTATAAGATATTGGTCTGTGCGTAAGATATTGGTCTGTGTATAAGATATTGGTTTGTGTATAAGATATTGGTCTGTGTATAAGGTATTGGTCTGTGCATAAGATATTGGTCTGTGTATAAGATATTGGTCTGTGTATAAGATATTGGTCTGTATGAGATATTGGTCTGTGGATAAGATATTGGTCTGTATGAGATATTGGTTTGTGTATAAGATATTGGTCTGTATGAGATATTGGTTTGTGTATAAGATATTTGTCTGTATGAGTTATTGGTTTGTGTATAAGATATTGGTTTGTGTATAAGATATTGGTCTGTATGAGATATTGGTCTGTGGATAAGATATTGGTCTGTATGAGATATTGGTCTGTGGATAAGATATTGGTCTGTATGAGATATTGGTTTGTGTATAAGATATTGGTCTGTATGAGATATTGGTTTGTGTATAAGATATTGGTCTGTATGAGATATTGGTCTGTAGATAAGATAATGGTCTGTGTATAAGAAATTGGTTTGTGTATAAGATATTGGTCTGTATGAGATATTGGTTTATGTATAAGATATTGGTCTGTATGAGATATTGGTTTGTGTATAAGATATTAGTCTGTATATAAAGTATTGGTCTGTGCATAAGATATTGGTTTGTGTATAAGATATTGGTTTGTGTATAAGATATTGGTCTGTGTATAATTTTTTTGAACTGTGCAAGATATTGGTCTGTGTATAAGATACTGGTTGGTGTATAAGATATTGGTTTGTGTATAATTTATTGAACTGTGTAAGATATTGGTCTGTGTATAAGATATTAGTCTGTGTATAAGATATTGGTATGTGTATAAGATATTGGTTTGTGTATAAGATATTGGTCTGTGTATAAGATATTGGTCTGTATATAAGGTATTGGTCTGTGCATAAGATATTGGTCTGTGTATAAGATATTGGTTTGTGTATAAGATATTGGTCTGTGTATAAGGTATTGGTCTGTGCATAAGATATTGGTCTGTGTATAAGATATTGGTCTGTGTATAAGATATTGGTCTGTATGAGATATTGGTCTGTGGATAAGATATTGGTCTGTATGAGATATTGGTTTGTGTATAAGATATTGGTCTGTATGAGATATTGGTTTGTGTATAAGATATTTGTCTGTATGAGTTATTGGTTTGTGTATAAGATATTGGTTTGTGTATAAGATATTGGTCTGTATGAGATATTGGTCTGTGGATAAGATATTGGTCTGTATGAGATATTGGTCTGTGGATAAGATATTGGTCTGTATGAGATATTGGTTTGTGTATAAGATATTGGTCTGTATGAGATATTGGTTTGTGTATAAGATATTGGTCTGTATGAGATATTGGTTTGTGTATAAGATATTGGTCTGTATGAGATATTGGTCTGTAGATAAGATAATGGTCTGTGTATAAGAAATTGGTTTGTGTATAAGATATTGGTCTGTATGAGATATTGGTTTATGTATAAGATATTGGTCTGTATGAGATATTGGTTTGTGTATAAGATATTAGTCTGTATATAAAGTATTGGTCTGTGCATAAGATATTGGTCTGTGTATAAGATATTGGTTTGTGTATAAGATATTGGTTTGTGTATAAAATATTGGTTTGTGTATAAGATATTGGTCTGTGTATAAGATATTGGTTTGTGTATAAGATATTGGTTTGTGTATAAGATATTGGTCTGTTTATAAGATATTGGTCTGTATGAGATATTGGTTTGCTTATAAGATTTTGGTTTGTGTATAAGATATTGGTGTGTGTATAAGATTTTGGTGTGTGTATAAGATATTGGTCTGTATGAGATATTGGTTTATGTATAAGATATTGGTCTGTATGAGATATTGGTTTGTGTATAAGATATTAGTCTGTATATAAAGTATTGGTCTGTGCATAAGATATTGGTCTGTGTATAAGATATTGGTCTGTGTATAAGATATTGGTCTGTGTATAAGATATTGGTCTGTGTATAAGATATTGGTCTGTGTATAAGATATTGGTCTGTGTATAAGATATTGGTCTGTGTATAAGATATTGGTCTGTGTATAAGATATTGGTCTGTGTATAAGATATTGGTCTGTGTATAAGATATTGGTCTGTGTATAAGATATTGGTCTGTGTATACGATATTGGTCTGTGTATAAGATATTGGTCTGTGTATAAGATATTGGTCTGTGTATAAGATATTGGTCTGTGTATAAGATATTGGTCTGTGTATAAGATATTGGTCTGTGTATAAGATATTGGTCTGTGTATAAGATATTGGTCTGTGTATAAGATATTGGTCTGTGTATAAGATATTGGTCTGTGTATAAGATATTGGTCTGTGTATAAGATATTGGTCTGTGTATAAGATATTGGTCTGTGTATAAGATATTGGTCTGTGTATAAGTGTTTTAGAGTGATAGTGAAAGAGTAAGTGTGAGAGCTCTTTGAACACAGCATATTTGCATTGAAAGAGTGTGTCAACTGTAGCAAGAAGGCTCATGCTGTGCATCAACTACATTCTGCTTGTGTAAATTATTGTAGCTTTAGTCAGATGTAAAGAGCTGCATCATGCAGCATAAAAATAAACAAGACAAATCTGAAACAAGTGCAACTTTTCAAATACTTGGGCACAGTGATAACATCAGATGGAAGATGCAACACAGAAATAAAAAGCAGAATAGCTCAGGCCAAAATAGCATTTCAGAAAATGAAAAATATCTTATGCAACAAATCTACGTCAATAGAAATGAGAAAGAGAGTTCATCGATGCTATATAGAACCAATTCTGACCTATGGAAGCGAATCATGGACAGTAGACAAACAAATGAAAAGACGATTAGAGGCCACAGAGGTGGAATTTCTCAGAAGAATGTTGAAAGTTCCCTGGACAGCTAAAAAGACCAATGAGGAAGTTCTCAAAGAGGCCAACACAAAAAGGGAGCTCTTAAAAAACATCAGAAAGAAGCAATCAACATTTTTTGGCACATCATGAGAAGAGGAAAGTTGGAATACTTGTTTACAACTGGCAAAATAAAAGGAAAGAGAAATTGTGGACGACAAAGAGAGAAAATACGGGATAGCTTGGTGTCATGGCATGGAAAACAGTCAACAACAGAACTGATACGATGCACTGTGGATAGAAGATTGTGGAAGGACATGATCACCAATGCCAACCGGTACGGCACATGATGATGATGATGATGATGATGAGAGAGCTACATTCTTGGACACAGTCATAATATCAGACAGGAGATGAAATGTACAGTAGCACTGGTTAAAGAGATGAAGCAAAGGTAAAGTACGAGACTTGAATCGGCGTCTTAGCATGCAAGTTTTTTACCCATATGTGTTTGGCCACCTATCCAGAAGTGTTTGGAGACTTCTGGAAGTGTTGCTTCAAGCATTGAAACTCACATTGCAAGGCGGCATTTCTCACCTTCCCAGAGTACTACCCTGTTACCCATTTCTACCAGCAGCTGGGTCGACTGAAGGGGTATTTTTTTTCCCAAGCATGAGTACAATTCACACTGCTTCCAGCGAGGATCGAACACCAGTTTGTCCGAACATCGGTAGCCACTTGGGTGGTTTTCCTAACTAGGCTAACAAGGCCCCTCCCAGAGATGAAATGAACAGTAGCACTGGTTAAAAATATGGAGTACAGAGATGAAATGTACTGTAGCACCGGGTAATGAGAGGAAGTACCTAGATGTAATGTACTGTAGCACTGGTAAAGAGAGGAAGTACCTAGATGTAATGTACTGTAGCACTGGGTAAAGAGAGGAAGTACAGAGATGAAATGAATGTACTGTAGCACTGAGTAAAGAGAGGAAGTGCAGAGATGAAATGAATGTACTGTAGCACTGAGTAAAGAGAGGAAATACAGAGATGAAATGAATGTTCTGTAGCACTGAGTAAAGAGAGGAAATACAGAGATGAAATGAATGTTCTGTAGCACTGAGTAAAGAGAGGAAATACAGAGATGAAATGAATGTACTGTAGCACTGAGTAAAGAGAGGAAATACAGAGATGAAATGAATGTTCTGTAGCACTGAGTAAAGAGAGGAAATACAGAGATGAAATGAATGTACTGTAGCACTGAGTAAAGAGAGGAAATACAGAGATGAAATGAATGTACTGTAGCACTGAGTAAAGAGAGGAAATACAGAGATGAAATGAATGTTCTGTAGCACTGAGTAAAGAGAGGAAATACAGAGATGAAATGAATGTTCTGTAGCACTGAGTAAAGAGAGGAAATACAGAGATGAAATGAATGTTCTGTAGCACTGAGTAAAGAGAGGAAATACAGAGATGAAATGAATGTTCTGTAGCACTGAGTGAAGAGAGGAAATACAGAGATGAAATGAATGTTCTGTAGCACTGAGTAAAGCAGAATTCCAGAAAATGAAGAGCATTTTATTCATCAAATATCTGCTAGTGAAGGCATCAATGGGTCATTGGATGTCAATGAATATGTAAATAGGTCTGTCAATTGATTTGATGAAATGAAAGTGTTGATAAATGTGTCAACGGATGTGTCAATGGGTGTGTCAATGGGTGTATCAGTGGCTGTGTCAATAGGTGTGTCAATGGAGGTGTCAATGGATGTGTCAGTGGCTGTGTCAATAAGTGTGTCAATGGGTGTGTCAATGGAGGTGTCAATGGATGTGTCAATGGATGTGCCAATTAATGTATCAATGGGTGTGTCAATGGGTGTGTCAATGGATGTATCAATTGGTGTGTCAATGAAAGTGTCAATGGATGTGTCAATGGAGGTGTCAATGGAGGTGTCAATGGATGTGTCAATGGGTGTGTCAATGGATGTGTCAATGGAGGTGTTAATGGAGGTGTCAATGGATGTGTCAATGGAGGTGTCAATGGAGGTGTCAATGGATGTGTCAATAGATGTGTCAATGAGGTGTCAATGGATGTGTCAATGGAGGTGTCAATGGATGTGTCAATGGAGGTGTCAATGAGGTGTCAATGGATGTGTCAATGGAGGTGTCAATGGATGTGTCAATGGATGTGCCAATTGATGTATCAATGGGTGTGTCACTGGTTGTATCTACTTGTATCAATGGAAATGTCAATGGATGTAACAATGGATGTGTCAATGGGTGCGTATTGGGCATATCAATGGATGTATCAATGGATGTGTCAATGGGTATCTCAATGGGCGTGTCAATGGATGTATCAATGGGTGTGTCAATGGATGTAACAATGGGTGTGTCAATGGATGTGTCAATGGGTTTGTCATTGGTTGTATCAATGGGTGTGTCAGTGGGTGTCTCAATGAATGTGTCAATGGGTGTGTCACTGGTTGTATCTACCTGTGTCATTGGACATGTCAATGGATGTAACAATGGGTGTGTCAATGGGTGCATCAATGGGCATGTCAATGGATATATCAATGGATGTGTCAATGGGTATCTCAATGGGCGTGTCAATGGATGTATCAATGGGTGTGTCAATGGATGTAACAATGGGTGTGTCAATGGATGTAACAATTGGTGTCTCAATGGATGTAACAATGGGTGTGTCAATGGATGTATCAATGGGTGTGTCAATGGATGTAACAATGGACGTGTCAATGGATGTAACAATGGGTGTGTCAATGGATGTAACAATGGATGTGTCAATGGATGTAACAATGGGTGTGTCAATGGGTGTGTCAATGGATGTAATAATGGGTGTGTCAATGGATGTAATGATGGGTGTCTCAATGGGCGTGTCAATGGATGTAACAATGGATGTGTCAATGAATGTAACAATTGGTGTCTCAATGGGCGTGTCAATGGATGTAACAATGGGTATGTCAATGGATGTAACAATAGGCGTGTCAATGTATGTATCTATGGATGTGTCAATGGTTGTCTCAATGGGTGTGTCAATGGACGTGTCAATGGATGTGTCAGTGGCTGTGTCAATAGGTGTGTCAGTGGCTGTGTCAATAGGTGTGTCAATGGAGGTGTCAATGGGTGTGTCAATGGATGTGTCAGTGTCTGTGTCAATAGGTGTGTCAATGGGTGTGTCAATGGAGGTGTCAATGGATGTATCAATGGTAGTGCCAATTGATGTATCAATGGGTGTGTCAATGGGTGTGTCATTGGATGTATCAATTGGTGTGTCAATAGATGTGTCAATGGTGTGTCAATGGATGTATCAATGGGTGTGTCAATGGGTATGTCATTGGTTGTATCAATGGGTGTGTCAATGGGTGTGTCAATGGGTGTCTCAATGAATGTGTCAATGGGTGTGTCACTGGTTGTATCTACCTGTGTCATTGGACATGTCAATGGATGTAACAATGGGTGTGTCAATGGGTGCATCAATGGGCGTGTCAATGGATGTGTCAATGGGTATCTCAATGGACGTGTAAATGGATGTATTAATGGGTGTGTCAATGGATGTAACAATGGGTGTGTCAATGGATGTATCAATGGGTGTCTCAATGGGCGTGTCAATGGATGTAACAATGGGTGTGTCAATGGGTGTCTCAATAGGTGTGTCAATGGATATAACAATGGGTGTGTCAATGGATGTAACAATTGGTGTCTCAATGGGCGTGTCAATGGATGTAACAATGGGTGTGTCAATGGATGTATCAATGGGCATGTCAATGGATGTAACAATGGGCGTGTCAATGGATGTATTAATGGATGTGTCAATGGGTGTCTCAATGGATGTGTCAATGGGCATGTCAATGGATGTAACAATGGGTGTATCAATCGATGTAACAATGGGTGTGTCAATGGATGTAACAATGGGTGTGTCAATGGATGTCTCAATGGGTGTGTCAATGGGCGTGTCAATGGATGTATCAATGGATGTGTCAATGGATGTATCAATGGGTGCATTAATGGGCGTGTCAATGGATGTATCAATGGGTGTATCAATGGGTGTATCAATGGATGTATCAATGGGCGTGTCAATGGGTGTGTCAATGGATTTATCAATGGGTGTGTCAATGGGTGCACTAATGGGCGTTTCAATCGATTTATCAAAAGGTGTGTCAATGGCGTCTCAATGGGCGTGTCAATGGATGTATCAATGGGTGTGTCAATGAGTGTGTCACTGGTTGTATCTACCTGTGTCAATGGGCGTGTCAATGGATGTAACAATGGGTGTGTCAATGGGTGTGTCCATGGATGTGTCAATGAGTGCGTTTTTGTGTGTGTCAATGGATGTGTCAATGGGTGTGTTTATGAATGTGTCAATGGATGTGTCATTGAATGTGTCAATGGATGTGTCATTGGGTGTGTCATTGGATGTGTCAATGGGTGGGTCAATGGATGTGTCATTGGGTGTATCAATGGATGTATCAATTTGTGTGTCAATGGATGTATCAATTGGTGTGTCAATGGATGTATCAATTAGTGTGTCAATGGTTGCGTCAATCGGTGTGTTAATGGATGTGTCATTGGGTGTGTCAATGGATGTGTCAATGGATGTGTCAATAGGTGTGTCAATGGATGTGTCAATGGGTGTGTCAATGGGTGTGTCAATGGATGTGTCAATGAATGTAAGTGTTCATCATTATTTCAAATCTAGAGTACTAGAAGTTAGAATACTGTAGGTCTCAGAGATGTGGTTTCTCAGGAGAATGTTGAGAGTAGCCAGGACAGCCATATGTACCAATTAAAAAAGTAATAATGAAAGCAACAACACATGCAACTAAAGGTTAGCTCCTAAAACAAAAACAAAAAATACATGCACACACATAAATAGGGAGCCGCGATAGCTCAGTGGTTAGTGAACTGGACTACCACGGACAAGGGGTAGGGTTCGATCCCAACCGACGGCTTCCGGGTTCACCCAGCCTTAAATGGGTACCGGATTTTTTCTGGGAAAGTAAAGCAGCACGGGCGTAATACTGACCACATTACCCCAAAAATTATGTGCTGAAGGTCTGTAAAATATAGGGTCACTAACACCATATTTCCCTATACGCCACTTGGCGTAACGGGGGTACTTTACTTTACTTTTTACTTACACACATAAATGTGTGAAAATAACAATGAACTTTTATTTAGCATCAGTAAAACAGGAAAATTGGAACATACAGTGACAATGTACAAATATGAGGAAACAGAGACATTAAATAAAAGATGTAGTGGAGGATATTGGACAATTTGATATAATGGGGTGGCAGATGATCACCAGTGGAGTAGCACATGATAGTGTTGATACAAGACTGTTGGTAGGCATGATTACACCTCATCCAGAACACTTGAAAAAAGAATTGTAAGTTTTGTTTTTAACATAATAAATGCACTTGTTAGTCATGTTATCATGTTGTCTGTTATCCAGGGATTGCAAGCAACTATACAAACATCAGTCATGTTATCATGTTGTCTGTTCTCCAGGGATTGCAAGCAACTACACTGATGATGCTTACTACAGTTGGACCAACACCCCCTACCACCCTCCTACTGAAGAATACAAGAATGCTAAGGTACTTCATAGTTGTCTACAGTTACTTACACTCTCACGACAATCGTGCATGAATTCATTCAGTTCCTTGTCATATTTTCAGCAACTAACTCTTTGAGTTGCAGTCAATGCCATGAAGTCAGCACTGAGAGGTTAGGGAGTCAAGACATCAAGATCAACCAAGATGCTTAGATATGTCAAGCTGCTGTAAAGCTGATGATAATCATGACAATTTTTTTAAAAAAGGAGAAAAAGTGGTATAGTAACAGCTTTATGTCAGTGAGTAGCAAAAGAAAAGTGGTATAGTAACAGCTTTATGTCAGTGAGTAGCAAAACAAAAGTGGTATAGTAACAGCTTTATGTCAGTGAGTAGCAAAACAAAAGTGGTATAGTAACAGCTTTATGTCAGTGAGTAGCAAAACAAAAGTGGTATAGTAACAGCTTTATGTCGGTGAGTAGCAAAACAAAAGTGGTATAGTAACAGCTTTATGTCAGTGAGTAGCAAAACAAAAGTGGTATAGTAACAGCTTTATGTTGGTGAGTAGCAAAACAAAAGTGGTATAGTAACAGCTTTATGTCAGTGAGTAGCAAAACAAAAGTGGTATAGTAACAGCTTTATGTCGGTGAGTAGCAAAACAAAAGTGGTATAGTAACAGCTTTATGTCAGTGAGTAGCAAAACAAAAGTGGTATAGTAACAGCTTTATGTCAGTGAGTAGCAAAAAAAAAGTGGTATAGTAACAGCTTTATGTTGGTGAGTAGCAAAACAAAAGTGGTATAGTAACAGCTTTATGTTGGTGAGTAGCAAAACAAAAGTGGTATAGTAACAGCTTTATGTCAGTGAGTACAAAACAAAAGTGGTATAGTAACAGCTTTATGTCAGTGAGTAGCAAAACAAAAGTGGTATAGTAACAGCTTTATGTCGGTGAGTAGCAAAACAAAAGTGGTATAGTAACAGCTTTATGTCGGTGAGTAGCAAAACAAAAGTGGTATAGTAACAGCTTTATGTTGGTGAGTAGCAAAACAAAAGTGGTATAGTAACAGCTTTATGTTGGTGAGTAGCAAAACAAAAGTGGTATAGTAACAGCTTTATGTTGGTGAGTAGCAAAACAAAAGTGGTATAGTAACAGCTTTATGTCAGTGAGTAGCAAAACAAAAGTGGTATAGTAACAGCTTTATGTCAGTGAGTAGCAAAACAAAAGTGGTATAGTAACAGCTTTATGTCAGTGAGTAGCAAAACAAAAGTGGTATAGTAACAGCTTTATGTCAGTGAGTAGCAAAACAAAAGTGGTATAGTAACAGCTTTATGTTGGTGAGTAGCAAAACAAAAGTGGTATAGTAACAGCTTTATGTTGGTGAGTAGCAAAACAAAAGTGGTATAGTAACAGCTTTATGTCAGTGAGTAGCAAAACAAAAGTGGTATAGTAACAGCTTTATGTTGGTGAGTAGCAAAACAAAAGTGGTATAGTAACAGCTTTATGTTGGTGAGTAGCAAAACAAAAGTGGTATAGTAACAGCTTTATGTCAGTGAGTAGCAAAACAAAAGTGGTATAGTAACAGCTTTATGTTGGTGAGTAGCAAAACAAAAGTGGTATAGTAACAGCTTTATGTTGGTGAGTAGCAAAACAAAAGTAGTATAGTAACAGCTTTATGTCAGTGAGTAGCAAAAGAAAAGTGGTATAGTAACAGCTTTATGTCAGTGAGTAGCAAAACAAAAGTGGTATAGTAACAGCTTTATGTCAGTGAGTAGCAAAACAAAAGTGGTATAGTAACAGCTTTATGTTGGTGAGTAACAAAACAAAAGTTGACATTTCGGCCAAGTAAGCCTTCAGCTGGAACAACAAACAACAACACAAAAATATATATATAGAGGGATATATACACAAATCTAACTACATGGTGATGAAATGCTAGCTACTCAAGAAAGAAAATAAAAACAGGTCACTTCCCTGCGGTCCAGAAATTAGTCGGCCTCTGACTGAACTAAAATAGGTGGGCGGGCTCACCAACTATTTATCTCACTGACCGGGCAGTCCGGTGAGAAATAAAAAGGAAGGGTTGTAAAAATATGGGGAGGTGGGTACAAGATATGTATTTTCTTCTTCTTCTTCTTTCCTTCCTCCATTGCAGTTGGCATCGAGGGGAGATACAATCTGTGATTCTTTGCTCTTCTGTTGGCCTCTTCTGGTGTTATCTCTCCTAGTGACTCTAGTATTCCCTTTATCCATCTCTTTCTCGGTCTTCCTCTTAATCTGGCATTTTCGTAGCATTTGTTTATGGCTCTTTGAGTCATTGTTAGTTCTTTTTGTCTTGTTATGTGGCCGAACCAATTTATCTGTTGTTTCTTTATGTATTCGATGGCTGGTTCAATTTCGAGTTTCTTCCTCAGGTCGGTGTTTCTTACTCTGTCCCTTAAGCTGTTTCCTGTCATTCTTCTGACACATTTCATTTCGGTGGTCATTATCTTTCTTATTGTTCTAGAGTCCAGCGTCCAATTCTGGCACTGATAGAACAGAGTTGGTAGAAAAATGTATTTGTATATTGCCCTTGTTGCTTCCGTAGTTATTGCTTTGTTTTTCAATAGTGTTGATACTTGGCATGCTTTGTTACACCTTATATCTATCTCGGTCTCTTGTTTATTGTCTTGTGTTAATGTGCTACCCAGATATTTAAAATCTTATATCAAGATATGTATAAACTGTGTATATCTGTGGGTGTACACACTCTCACTGAGAGATTAGCTCTGGTCTTTTGAACTGGTCTTCCCAGCATTCCCAGTGCAGTTGTGACAAAGTATGCAGGTTAAAGTTGTTACTTCAACCAGAGAGAAGACCTTGATCCTATTGGAAACTGGAACCTAAATCTAGAAGCAGAACTTGGGCTGAAAGTGTAAGCAACCTATAGCTGACTGTCTGCATCAGGGTCAGCTACAACAGCCACTCCACCTACCTGTGGTGGCTCTGGTAACAAACTGACCTGGCAAAGTGAGTTGGGATTGAAAGGGGAGGTAACTTGTAACCAAAGATGTCTGGCCTGTTCGGGGAATGTTCTTCAGCTAAAATGACATAGGTCACCATGATACAAATGAGACCCTTATATGATACAAATGAGACCCTTATATGATACAAATAAGGCCCTTAAATGATACAAATAAGGCCCTTATATGATACAAATGAGGCCCTTATATGATGCAAATGAGGCCCTTATATGATGCAAATGAGGCCCTTATATGATACAAATGAGGCCCTTATATGATACAAATGAGACCCTTATATGATACAGATGAGGCCCTTATATGATGCAAATAAGGCCCTTATATGATGCAAATGAGATCCTTATATGATACAAATGAGACCCTTATATGATACAAATGAGACCCTTATATGATACAAATGAGGCCCTTATATGATACAAATAAGGCCCTTATATGATACAAATGAGGTCCTTATATGATACATTTGAGGCCCTTATATGATGCAAATGAGGCCCTTAAATGATACAAATGAGGCCCTTATATGATACAAATGAGGCCCTTATATGATACAAATAAGGCCCTTATATGATACAAATAAGACCCTTATATGATACAAATGAGGCCCTTATATGATGCAAATGAGGCCCTTATATGATACAAATGAGGCCCTTTTATGATACAAATAAGGCCCTTATATGATACAAATGAGGCCCTTATATGATGCAAATGAGGCCCTTATATGATACAAATGAGACCCTTATATGATACAAATGAGGCCCTTATATGATACAAATGAGGCCCTTATATGATACAAATGAGGCCCTTATATGATACAAATGAGGCCCTTATATGATACAAATGAGGTCCTTATATGATACAAATGAGGCTCTTATATGATGCAAATGAGGCCCTTATATGATACAAATGAGGCCCTTATATGATACAAATGAGGCCCTTCCCCTGACAAAAGTCCAGTGATTCTAACCTACATTCAGGACTGCTGTCTACACAGCTTTCATTAACTTTTCCTGCCTTCCCGCTATAAAATCAGTTCATGTTTATATAATGCCACCGACATTTCTGTGTCTTTTGTTTCAGTTCATCTTACAAATTTGTTAAATAACAATTGCCATCTTATAACTCAGTATTTATAACTTTCACTTTTACCAATGCACTGCGCGCACAAAAATATAAGTCTGCTTGCAGTGCAAATTTCACAATATTGAAGCGCTCAATTATGACTTTCACTTCTACTCACAGAAATTATAAAATGATATTATTGTATAAACAAATATAGTTGTTCGTTGTTAGTCATCATCATCATCAGGTGCCATACCAGTTGCCGTAGGCGATCATATCCCTCCACAATTTTCTATCTACCGTGCATCGTATCAGTTCTATTGTTGACTGTTTTCCATTGCATGACACATACTGTATTCAGTATTTTCTCTCTTTGTCGTCCGTGATCTCTCTATCCCTGTATTTTCTCAGTTATATCCAAGTATTCCAACTTTCCTCTTCTTATGATGTGCCCGAAAAATGTTATTTGTTTCTTCCTGATGTATTTTAGGAGCTCCCTTTTTGTGTTGGCCTCTTTGAGAACTTCCTCATTGGACTTTTTAGCTGACCAGGGAACTCTCAACATTCTTCTGAAAAATTACATCTCTGTGGCCTCTATTCATCTTTTCATTTGTTTGTCTGCTGTCCATGATTCACTGCCATAGGTCACAATTGGCTCCATATAGCACTGATGAACTCTTTTTCTCACTTCTATTGACACAGACTTGTTGCATAAGACGTTTTTCATTTTCTGAAATGCTATTTTGGCCTGAGCTGTTCTGCTTTTTATTTCTGTGGTGCATCTTCCATCTGATGTTATTATTGTGCCCAATATTCGACATGTTGCACTTGTTTCAGAATTGTCTTGTTTATTTTTATGATGCATGATGGTGATATCTATTTCTTCGATACTAAGACCTTTCTTGTTGCTTTGTTTTACTATTATGTCTTATCATTTCTTGTAGTTCATTCTCTGTCTCTGCTATTAAGACTGTGTCATCTGCATATCACAACTTATTTATGTTGTGACCGTTGACTTCAATTCCATTTTTGTCTACTATTGATCTCATAATATTTTTACTGTAAAATGAAAACAAGTCTGGCAACAGAACACAGCCTTGTCTGATTACTTGTATTATATATTGGAATTGTCCTATTTGGTTGCTAATTCTTATGACTGCTGTTTGTTGCCAGTACATGTTTTTTTTTGCTTCTCCGATCCTTGCCATCAATATTTAATTTCTTCAGCATATTGATTATTTCCAAATGCATTATTTTGTCAAATGCTTTTGTGTAGTCTATAAAGCACATATATAGCTCTTTCTTTACCTCTATAGATCTTTCTATCAATGTTCTTAGGATATATATTGCATCATTGTTAATATGAGAGATTGAATGTTGTGAATTAAGCAGGTCATAAATATTACTAAATCATTTATGGTCACGGATAGCATGCATAAAAACATAGATGTATTACAAATGCAAATTTAACAAAATTGAAGTGCCCCAAAAAATTATGACTTTCTCTTTTACTCACAGAAATGATAAAATTGTATTGTTGTGATAAACAGATATAGCAGTTCAATGTTAATATAAGAGGTATCTTGAATTAAGTGGCTCATCATATGAAATATATAGTTGCAGTGTAATTTTTCTGGCACTGACGAGCTTGACAAACATTCCGGTTAGACTTCGCTGGAGAAAATTCCGTATTTGATGTCACAACATGATAAAACTAAGGTCAAGGTTTTAAAGAGCAAATATTCAGGTGTGTGTGTGTTGGTGAAGACAACACAACACATCTCAACACAACACATCTCAACACAACACATCTCAACACAACACATCTCAACACAACACATCACAACACAACCCATCACATCTACACCAACTTAACATCCTTCTAAGTGAGAACATGAGGTGAACTAGTCATCAGATGAGCACAGTAGGAGAAGACAGAGAAGAGCCATGTCCATCTGATTAGAAAGAAACCAACCCAAACTACTTGTCAACGTCTACACTCTTGCTGTTAAATCCATCTTAGATTCCACTCAACAATGTTAATACATATTGTTTTTTCAAATTTATTTCTTGAAATTCTGTTGGTTTATCTTTATCAATAATTTGTTTGTAGGTTTGCCCAAATAAAAATGACACTCTAGGAGTGAATGTTGTGTGTCCTGTTGATGTCTCACTGATGCCAGAGAAGTCACTGCCAGACCTTCAGAGTGCAGAGTTTGCTGAAGAATTTCTGAAAAACATGTCTGAAACAAATCCAGATAAGCCATTTTTCTTAGCTGTTGGATTTCATAAACCCCACATTCCCTTGAAGTATCCAAAGAAATATAAAAGTAAGCTTTGGAAATGTGTACAGTCATCTTTTCTATGTGTTTCATGGGTGTGAAGCAAGATTTGTAACCCGACTCAGTTATTAAATGTGACACAAACACACAGGGCCCTAGAAATCTTATTGAAGCCAGTTTTACCACAATGCTTTTCTGGGAATCAAAGATGTCTAGAAGTCGAAATTATGGAAAGTAAACAAAACTTAAGAGAGATGCACACAGAAATAAAGAAAATGACTAATAAAGACAAAAAAGCTGTAGGAAGCGAATGTATTGCAAACAAAGAGGGAAGAATGCTAACAGACAACAAAGATATAATAGATAGATGGCAGGAATATATAACAGAATTATTTCATGACGAAAGGGACAAAAAGCCAGACATAAAATGTACATACAACTATAAAATCCTGAAATCTGAAGTTGAAAAAGCTATAAAAAACAATGAAAAAGGGAAAGGCAGCAGGACCTGACAATATACAAATAGAGATGATACAGGCTCTAGAAGATTTTAGCATTGAAATGATCACTGACACATGCAATGACATATACCATACAGGATAAATACCAAACGAACTAAAACATCAACTTTCATTGCATTGCCTAAAAAGAATGGTGCAGTTGAATGCAGTGATTTCAGAACAATAAGCCTAATGAGCCAGGTAACACAAATTTTACTAAAAGTTATACAAGGAAGGATTCAGAATAAAATCAATACTGAATTAGATGAGCAACAATTTGGATTCAGAAAAACAGTGGGACAAAAAAAGCCATATTTAGCATGAGAACATTGATTGAAAAGTACATAGAAGTAAACAAACCAATATATGCCTGCTTCATAGACTACACCAAAGCTTTCAATAGAATACACCATAACCAACTTATAGACTGCCTAAAGGATATAAATCTAGACGACACAGACATACGACTAATATGTAATTTGCACTGGGAGCAAACAGCAATAATAAGATATAACAAAGAGAACTCTACACCCATTGATATAAAAAGAGGAGTAAGACAAGGATGCATCCTATCACCAAGCTTGTTCAATCTATACACTGAGCAAATCTTTTAAAACATCTCGGAGATGCCAGGCCTAAACATTAATGTAAAGATAATCAATAACCTAAGATATGCTGATGATACTGTACTACTAGCAGAAAATCCTAAAGATCTACAACAATTACTTAATGAAATAAACATGACAAGCAAAAAATATGGATTATATATGAATATCAAAAAGACTAAAACTATGATCATAAACA
Source organism: Megaustenia siamemsis (assembly GCA_032433765.1). Classification (NCBI taxonomy): domain Eukaryota; kingdom Metazoa; phylum Mollusca; class Gastropoda; order Stylommatophora; family Ariophantidae; genus Megaustenia; species Megaustenia siamemsis. The sequence continues at coordinate 2,009,035 of JAVIAB010000001.1, forward strand.
AAGAAAATTCTCAAGACCTACAAGTAAATATCACAGTTCAAGGAATACATCTGGAGACAGTTCAGAGCTACAACTACCTGGGACGTACTATAACCAGTGATGGAAAATGTAAAATTGAAATAAACAAAAGAATAGGTATAGCAAAAAGTAATTTTAATGCCATGAAAAATATACTAACAACAAAACAAATAACAGCAGGGCTGAAACTAAGAATAGCAAAATATTACATCTTCTCAATATTCCTGTATGGTGCAGAAACATGGACATTAGACAAGAAAACAGAACAGAAAATTGAAGCCTTTGAAATGTGGATTTATAGAAGAATAGGTAGAATTGGATGGAAAGAAAAGAAAACAAATGATGAAGTTTTAAAACAACTAAAAATAAAAAGAGAACTACTAAATACAATTAAGACAAGACAAATGAAATTTTTGGGGCACTTTATTAGACATAACAGCCTACTAAAAGAAATATTGGAAGGGAAAATACAAGGTAAAAGAGGCAGAGGCAGACCAAGACTAACATGGACGAGTAACATCAAAAGATGGACAAGTCAATCTATGACAGCCTGCACCATCAAAGCAAGAAATAGAGTGAAATGGCGATCCATGGTAGCCAACCTTCGTTGCAGAGACGGCACTCAATGATGATGATGAATTGACTGGGAAGGTGAAATAATCAAATTTAATGCATGCATCCTATTATGTACTCAAACTAAACATCAGATCTACATCCCATGTTTGATATAAATAGTCACTTAGTCTCATCTACCCTGACATCAGGAAAATAAGAAAATTATCACTTCACATGACTCAGGCTGAGAACTTTAAATGTGAAGTGATCACCCCAACCTCAGAGCTACAGCAGCTGCCAGCTTGTGTGAGTTCTTGCTTTTATTTTTGTCACATTTGTAGCTGGTTAGATCATAGTGCTGGTTTTTATGACAGTTCCTAGTAATTGTGTTGAACTTTTTCATCAGGTCTCTATCCATTGTCAGAGGTGAAGTTAGCCAAAAACAACACCTACCCCTGGAGGCTGCCCCTTGTAGCGTGGAATCCCTGGGATGATTTACTAATGAGAGATGATGTCAAGAGTTTACATCTTAATTATCCCTTTGGACCAATTCCAAATTATTTTCAGGTAGTAACTTTTTACATTTTCTTGTTGGGATTTGGAAAAGGGGAATGCGAACAAATGTAAACCTGTCATTGGCCAGTCAAGCAGATTTGATTCTCGGTGAAGTCAAGCAGTTTGTTGCCATCAATAATGAAATAAAGGTCCATACCTGCTTGCCAGATGGTGACTCAACTAGGCATGCCAAATTTATTTTAGGCCAAAGTAGATTCCTCTGTATGAGAGAGTATGAGAGACAGTGCTGATTTTGAGAGACAGTGCTAACTAAGAGAGACAGTGCTAACTAAGAGAGACAGTGCTAACTATGAGAGACAGTGCTGACTATAAGACAGTGCTAACTAAGAGAGACAGTGTTAACTATGAGAGACAGTGCTGACTATGAGAGACAGTGCTGACTATGAGAGACAGTGTTAACTAAGAGAGACAGTGCTAACTATGAGAGACAGTGCATCTGTTTTATTTTGCTTCACATTGCCACTAATAAGAGCTTTGTTGTGAACCCACAGATCCCAGAAATGGAATAAGTGCCACAATAAATCATTGTTTGTGTGTGCAAGGGAGAGACCACAGTTGGGAATGAGAAACAAAATAATAAAGTCTGCAAGTTTGAATACATAACTCATTTTCGGTGTAAGGGGACAAGTCAAGTTTATAATGACTGGAAGGACAAAAAGGGTCTTTGCAACAGGCAAATATTTCCCAGCACACAGAACCAGTGAGACTACTTGAAGTTATCAGACAACTCAGAAATGAAGAACCCCCATCTAAATAAATTGTCGCAGATAGATTAGAGATAAGCATAGGTAAAAGCAGATAGTTTATGCGAATTGAAAATCCCAAGTTTTATTTCTATGCTCATGATTTTAGATTATAATATTTTCTCTGGGGTTTTGAGAACTTATCCTGTCTTTTCCAGTTCTGGTGCTTACCACCATTTTCTTGATCTATACTTCTGAGATATACAATGTGATCTGCTTCTTCCATTGCTCTCCCTTGCAAGTATACTTTTTCTTTTTAAGGAACTAGACATTGCTCTCATTGTTTCACATTTCATCTCCTATTCTGCTAACTAAGAGAGACAGTGCTGACTATGAGAGACAGTGCTAACTATGAGAGACAGTGCTAACTATGAGAGACAGTGCTAAGAGAGACAGTGCTAACTATGAGAGACAGTGCTAACTATGAGAGAAAATGCTGACTAAGAGTGACAGTGCTAACTATGAGAGACAGTGCTAACTATGAGAGACAGTGCATCTGTTTTATTTTGCTTCATATTGCCACTAATAAGAGCTTTGTTGTCCACAAAATCAAGGTCTTCTATTTGAGACCCATGTATCCAGCCAATGTCCCATTTACCATTATAGCATTTCTTCATTGTAAGGCCAATGGCTGTTCTAAACATCAAAGGAGCTAAGGTATATCATTGTTGTTTCACCTCCTGTTTTAATCTTGAACTATTCAATCAATCAGCTTTTCTTCTGTACAAACTGCCTAGGAGTAGTCACCTTACATGTTGCTCATGATGTTGATGATTATTGGTCTTCTACTTGTTCTTACAAAGCAGTGTCCACCACACCTTTGGTTCTTCTCATGATTATTATTCTAAATACTTTCATGGCAATTGATAGAAGTTATACAACATAAATATAACAATTACCATCCATTTATAAATATAACAATTACCTTCCATTTATAAATATAACAATTACCTTCCATTTATAAATATAACAATTACCATCCATTGGTATGTGGTCAGCACAGGCATCTTTTTATCCAAGAAAAGTATTCCGGTCACTAACCACTGCTCTACTGTAACTTCCATACTTGAAAATGAAAAAGTAATTGATTTCTACAGGCGCCAACTCCATGTGTGGACAAGTCTTGTTTGGTCTGTCAATCTTTCTTCTTATGAGAGACATTGTCATCTACCTTTGATCTCTTTCTGTCCTTCTTCTGTGTTGTTTTACATTTGGCTGCTTTCTGACATCCATTGTGACTGCTATCCACAGATTCTCATGAGACAGAGCTATTACGCTGCCACGTCGTACATGGACGCCCAGGTGGGCAAGGTGTTGGCAGCTCTAGAAAAAGGTGGTTTTGCTGAGAACACAATCATTTCATTCATTGGTGATCATGGTAAGGGTCTTGCATTTATCAATGAGTTAAGAATCATATGACAAAATAGAGGTTAACTATTTCCATACCATTATCCAATATATTGGATCACTATAAAAACCCTGTTGGACCATTATTCAATACATTGGATCACTAACAAAACCCTGTTGGACCATTATTCAATATATTGGATCACTAATAAAACCCTATTGGACCATTATTCAATATATCATAACTGATTAATACTATTGAATTTTTGTTTTATGAAATAGTGATTTGAGTTTTATATTAACCAATACTTTATACTGCAATACCTAGAATAGGTTTCATTAATACATCCAGTTGATACCAGAATGGTCTGACTTTCTATATCAATCGATTTGCATTTTTTGCTCATTTTATCATAATTATTATTATTCTGGGATCATTGATAAAAATATACATAAATCCATTCTTATGGTCATAAGTGTATCAAATAAACTGTATTTGGAAGTACTTTTGTGTAAAATTTAAAAAACAATAGATAGCAACATTTCTAACCATGGAAAAGAGGCAAGTTATTGGTACAATATTTGAACTCAAATATAGCTCATTACTTTTCATCATATATTTATTCCTTCAAATAATAAAACAACAATTTACAAATATTTTCATTCTCTGTAACCTTTTTCCTTTCGGTTGATGTGTAACATGAACCATATTTATCTTTGCTATAGTGTGAAGTGGTAACAAGACAAGAGAATGTGAAGAAATTTTTTCATAGAAAAAAACAGTTGAAAGCCAAACCTTTAGGCTCAGTGTTATCTTAGTTTCTATTTCTCCATCCAAAATTCTACCAAGGGTCTCAATCAACAAGAAAAATGATGTTGCAAAATTTGTTTCGTTAGTATCATGCTGGCTGATTATCTGTAGACATGTTTTTATGTACTTTTGTATATGTTTTCTAAAAGCTGCACTAAACATATATATTGTGAATGATCGTATACATGCACCTGTGAAATATATCCACTTTATTGTGGTTGTGAAGCTGACTACATTGGCTAACAGGCTAAATGAGGGAAGGAGAAACAATGGTTCTCAAAGTTGGTCAGATAGGCTTTACCCGTCCAAGCATGACTAGACTAAATTCAACAGATTGCAGTGAAAACAGAGCCAAACAGACTCAACAGACAGGAAGGTTTTTCTTTGGTAGCATCCTCTGATGTGTGATGAAGGAGGTATGAGAGTCCCGTGGTTACCCACTGTAATCAGCCATCTTGATTATGTCTTAGTGTTCTGTGGTTACCCACTGTAATCAGCTATCTTGATTATGTCCTAGTGTCCTGTGGTTACCCACTGTAATCAGCCATCTTGATTATGTCTCAGTGTTCTGTGGTTCCCCACTGTAATCAACTGCCTTGATTATGTCCTACAACTGGATCAATCAAGGCATGAACAAGAAAAATGAAAATCTAGAAAAAAATAGAAAAAAACCATATGGTTAAAGCTTTATGTAATAAATGGATGACATAAATTTGAACAACGTTTCAGTTCAATAGACCTTCATCAGGAACAAACATACAACACACGCAGATATGTATTTAAAACCAAAAAAAATAAATAAATAATTTTAAAAATAATAATTTCAAACTAGAATGAGAAATAAAGATAAGAATAAAAATTGTTCCCTGCAGAGAGAGCTCTGGCCAGAAGGAAAATGTGTTCCCTGCAGAGAGAGCTCTGGCCAGAAGGAAAATGAACACCAGTGCACATTGGGAACGTGTGCACGCACCCAAATGAAAATTTACGCACAGAGCACAAATAACCAGAAGTTCCCACATACAGGTTCGTGGGCATACACAAAGTGCAAAGAACAGACCAGAAGAATAGAGGGTACCTGAGAGGAGGAAAGATTGAGATGTCACAGAGTGGGGTCAGAGATATAGGGGACAGCTATATTTTGTACAGTATATTATACTACTTGAACAAGATAGCTGAACAAAGGGAGTGGTGCAAGGCTAGAGCCTGTCTGAAGTGGCAGTTTATCGTCTACAACAACCAGCCATCTTGGTTATGTCCTACAACTAGATCAAGCAAAGTCAGTTTGACATTTCACAGGAGCTCTCCTCACTGAGAGTAAATCTAAGTACATGCAGCGAGCTCTTCCAAGCTGGATATGTTAAAGAGCATGGAACTATTTGAGATACAGAGTGTTATACTTTGTAGATAACTGATGGAAGTCAAAGACGACATGGGTGGGAATGTGCAGCAGTAACGTTGTTAGATGTGCTTGATTTATTATAGTGGGGTCTCTTGTCAACTCTCATCATTCTTTCTTTATTTCTTTCTTTCTGGAGGTTTGCAGCTTCTTGTCTTTCTATTGTCCTCTTCTGCTGTTATACCACTTGGTGTTTCTAGTATTTCATTTATCTCATCTTTTTTTCTTGGTTGGTGTCTTGATCTAGTATTCTCGTATTGTTTGTTGGTAACTCCTTGTATTATATCTTATCACATAAAGAGACAAACTTGATCTGTTGTTGCTTTATGTATTCAATAGCTGGTTCTGTTCCTAATCCATTGAATACATAAAGTAGCAATAAATATAAATCAATATCAGTAAATGTCTAATTTAATGTCTGCTTATTTCAGGTTGGTCACTGGGTGAACATGGGGAGTGGTCTAAATTTAGCCTGTTTGAAGTAGCAGTGAGAGTTCCATTCATCATGTACATCCCTGGAGTGACCTACACTAGAACTCATGAGAGAGAGCAAATATTTCCATTTCTTGATCTCTTTAAGGAAAATAAAAACCTGCTACATAAAACTACACAGAAAAATGAAAACTTGATATTTGAAACAGAAAGTAATATACATTCTTTGAGCTTCAATAACGCTCTTAAAGATAATTTGACAGTACCTACAGATGAGGAAACACATTCCTGGACATTTGAGCCTCTTTATAGAAGCTCAGCATTAGTAGAACTTGTGGACTTGTTCCCAACTTTAACTGAAGCTGCAGGTCTCCCTACTTTGCCAGTTTGTCCAGAAGATCCATTCAAAACATGGCTGTGTACTGAAGGAGCAAGTTTGATGCCTTTGATCAGAAATATCACCAGAAATGTGAGAGATACGAAGACAGGAAACAGTTTGATGAGTGCTAATGTTAGACAGTCTCATCCAATAATCACACTAGAACAGACATCCATATATGGGCTGGCACAGAGTTGTTCTCAGAACTTCAGTCCAGCAACATCTGATGGCTTTCAGTGGAAAAGTGCAGTGTTCAGTCAGTATCCAAGGCCATCTGTTGTACCACAGGGTAACACAGAGCTACCTCACTTGGTTGATATCCGTATCATGGGATACAGCATGTGGACACCAGATTTCCATTACACAGAGTGGGTCAAGTTCATTCCTGACAACTACACGATTGTATGGAAGGAATTGTACGGACGAGAGTTGTATCTCCGAAGCTCAGATCCCGATGAAATCAATAATGTGGCTGTGCTAGTGAAATGTTTTCCACTTGTGGAGGCTCTATCAAAGAAGCTTCACATCGGCTGGAGGGGAGCTTTGCCAGAACAAATCACTAACATTTATACTCACACATAAACTGTGACCAGAACAAATCACTAACATTTATACTCACACATAAACTGTGACCAGAATAAATCACTAACATTTATACTCACACATAAACTGTGGCCAGAATAAATCACTAACATTTATACTCACACATAAACTGTGGCCAGAGTAAATCACTAACATTTATACTGACACATAAACTGTGGCCAGATTAAATCACTAACATTTATACTCACACATAAACTGTGACCAGAACAAATCACTAACATTTATACTCACACATAAACTGTGACCAGAATAAATCACTAACATTTATACTCACACATAAACTGTGGCCAGAGTAAATCACTAACATTTATACTGACACATAAACTGTGGCCAGATTAAATCACTAACATTTATACTTACACATAAACTGTGACCAGAACAAATCACTAACATTTATACTTACACATAAACTGTGACCAGAATAAATCACTAACATTTATACTCACACATAAACTGTGACCAGAATAAATCACTAACGTTTATACTCACACATAAACTGTGACCAGAATAAATCACTAACATTTATACTTACACATAAACTGTGGCCAGATTAAATCACTAACATTTATACTCACACATAAACTGTGACCAGAATAAATCACTAACATTTATACTCACACATAAACTGTGACCAGAATAAATCACTAACATTTATACTCACACATAAACTGTGACCAGAATAAATCACTAACATTTATACTCACACATAAACTGTGACCAGAATAAATCACTAACATTTATACTCAACATAAACTGTGACATAAATCACTAACATTTATACTCACACATAAACTGTGGCCAGATTAAATCACTAACATTTATACTCAAACATAAACTGTGACTGTGACCAGAATAAATCACTAACATTTATACTCAAACATAAACTGTGACCAGAATAAATCACTAACATTTATACTCACACATAAACTGTGGCCAGATTAAATCACTAACATTTATACTCAAACATAAACTGTGACCAGAATAAATCACTAACATTTATACTCACACATAAACTGTGGCCAGATTAAATCACTAACATTTATACTCAAACAGAGGGTGACCATATTTTTTAATAGAGGAAATTCTTTTTAAGAAAATTGGTCTAAAAATAAGAACTTTTCATATCAATGGAGGGCAAATTAATTGTTTTGTAAGAGTGTCATTATTGCTTGCCTTGTTATTGTGCAGATGAAACTGTTGAAGTTGTAGCAGCCATTTTATATTATTTGTAGATGAAACTTATAAGGTGCAATTTTTAAAAAAATAAGGAAATGAATATTTTTATTAAAAAAAAGAAGAAAATAAAGTTTTTCACTGGTAATAAAGGTCATCATCACTCTCAAAATTTCCTTATTCGTGTTGGACTACGATGCCACTTTCTGAAGCATACCTGGAGGCCACTTTCTGAAGCATACCTGGAGGCCACTTTCTGAAGCATACCTGGAGGCCACTTTCTGAAGCATACCTGGAGGCCACTTTCTGAAGCATACCTGGAGGCCACTTTCTGAAGCATACCTGGAGGCCACTTTCTGAAGCATACCTGGAGGCCACTTTCTGAAGCATACCTGGAATTCTTCCTCTGCATAAGAACTTTTAGAACTACCTGTGATTTTGCTTGAAACTCAGACTCCACTGTGTAAAATTTGTGTCACTTTAGCTTCATTTTTAGTTTTGGAAGCAAGAAAAAGGTGCAAAGTCTGGCTAATAGGGACGGTGGAGTACCACAGTCATGTTGTTGCTGGCCAAAATCCATCAGGTGTTGAAGGCAGCATGGTCTGGTGCACTGTTGTGGTGGAGAAACCATGTTTTGTTCCCCCATTTCTCTAGTCACTTCCTTCTCACATTTTCTCGTAGATGACTCAGATCTCAATGTAGGAAACAGAGTGAACTATCTGAGCTGGGATCACACATTTCTTGTGAACAATTCCCTTCTGATATAAAAAAAAGCAAATATGAACTTGATGTTGCTCTTGACTTATCTTGCTTTAATTGTGGTCTTTTCCATTTGCTGAATTGTTGGTTTGTGTCTGTGTCATTGGTGTAGACTCATGTTTCATTACCATATTTGAAAGAAACCTGGGAGATTGGTAGCTTGTGTTTCTAGACCTGAGTAAATATTATAATATTGTTGTTGTTGTTGCTTATGGTTGCACTCAGAAGTCTGGCCACAAACTTTGATGCAATGAGGCACAAACTTTGATGCAATGAGGTACCTCATCTAATCCCCTGTTGCAATGCTGTGACTGCTTCCAACTAGCACAATGACTTCATCATTGAGAATTTTCTTCTTTTTTTTTAAAGTAATGCACTCTCCCAACAAATGTTGCCACTGAACTGACTGCTTGTCATCAGCTACAGATGTCCTACCCATCCTCAACTGGGACTACCACATAATTGTCATGGAAGCTCATAGCCTTTTCTCCAAAAGCTGTCTTCAACATTTCATAGCTTTCTGTAGCCATTTTTCTCAAATTAGAAACATCTGGATGTCAACACGCAGCTCAACCACGTCTCAAATCACAGAGAGTCTAACATGTTTTAAGAAATATGCTTACATCACTTTCATTGCACACAAAATGCTTATTGACACTGCTCACTCATACAATGGAGGTCTAGATATTAATGCCTGTGTCATAACCACTCTCTGTTTGAGAGGGGAAATTCACTTCCTGCATTTTATTTTAAACTGCTCCTCATATTTTTAAAGAGAAGAAATGTGCTTTCTTGTACGTTTGATTTGTAAAATTCTTCACAAACCTTTTTGAAATAGTTTGTGACAAGTGATAAAGTCATTGACATAGAAGTAATGTTCAGGCTTGGTGATAAAGTGTATGTGGCGATAAAGTGTATGTGGCAATAAAGTGTATGTGGCGATAAAGTGTATGTGAGTTCAAACACAGGTTGGCACTCTCCAACTGATCCACATGGAAAAGTCATATGAGTGTCTGGCTCACTGAGTTGGGGAAAAGCCATAAATGTCTGGCTCATTGAGTTGGGGAAAGTCATGAATGTCTGGCTCATTGAGTTGGGGAAAGTCATGAATGTCTGGCCCTTTGAGTTGGGGAAAGTCATGAATGTCTGGCTCATTAAGTTAGGGAAAAGTCATGAATGTCTGGCTCATTGAGTTGGGGAAAGTCATGAATGTCTGGCTCATTGAGTTGGGGAAAAGTCATGAATGTCTGGCTCATCGAGTTGGGGAAAGTCATGAATGTCTGGCTCATTGAGTTGGGAAAAGTCATGAATGTCTGGCTCATTGAGTTGGGAAAAGTCATGAATGTCTGGCTCATTGAGTTAGGGAAAGTCATGAATGTCTGGCTCATTGAGTTGGGAAAAGCCATAAATGTCTGGCTCATTGAGTTGGGGAAAGCCATAAATATCTGGCTCATTGAGTTGGGGAAAATCATGTATGTCTGGCTGATTGAGTTGGGAAAAGTCATGAATGTCTGGCTCATTGAGTTGGGGAAAAGCCATGAATGTCTGGCTCATTAAGTTGGGAAAAGCCATAAATGTCTGGCTCATTGAGTTGGGGAAAAGCCATAAATGTCTGGCTCATTGAGTTGGGGAAAAGTCATGAATGTCTGGCTCATTGAGTTGGGGAAAATCATGAATGTCTGGCTCATTGAGTTGGGGAAGAGTCATAAATGTCTGGCTCATTGAGTTGGGGAAAATCATGAATGTCTGGCTCACTGAGTTGGGGAAAGTCATGAATGTGTGGCTCATTGAGTTGGGGAAAAGTCATGAATGTCTGGCTCATTGAGTTGGGGAAAGTCATGAATGTCTGGCTCATTGAGTTGGGAAAAGTCATGAATGTCTGGCTCATTGAGTTGGGAAAAGTCATGAATGTCTGGCTAATTGAGTTGGGGAAAAGTCATGAATGTCTGGCTCATTGAGTTAGGAAAAGCCATAAATGTCTGGCTCATTGAGTTGGGGAAAGCCATAAATGTCTGGCTCATTGAGTTGGGAAAAGTCATGAATGTCTGGCTCATTGAGTTGGGAAAATCATGAATGTCTGGCTCATTGAGTTGGGGAAAATCATGAATGTCTGGCTCATTGAGTTGGGAAAAGTCATGAATGTCTGGCTCATTGAGTTGGGAAAAGTCATGAATGTCTGGCTCATTGAGTTGGGAAAAGTCATGAATGTCTGGCTCATTGAGTTGGGAAAAGTCATGAATGTCTGACTCATTGAGTTGGGGAAAAGCCATGAATGTCTGGCTCATTGAGTTGGGAAAAGCCATAAATGTCTGGCTCATTGAGTTGGGGAAAAGCCATAAATGTCTGGCTCATTGAGTTGGGGAAAAGCCATAAATGTCTGGCTCATTGAGTTGGGAAAAGCCATAAATGTCTGGCTCATTGAGTTGGGGAAAAGCCATAAATGTCTGGCTCATTGAGTTGGGGAAAAGTCATGAATGTCTGGCTCATTGAGTTGGGGAAAATCATGAATGTCTGACTCATTGAGTTGGGGAAAAGTCATGAATGTCTGGCTCATTGAGTTGGGAAAAGTCATGAATGTCTGGCTCATTGAGTTGGGGAAAATCATGAATGTCTGGCTCATTGAGTTGGGGAAAAGCCATGAATGTCTGGCTCATTGAGTTGGGGAAAGTCATGAATGTCTGGCTCATTGAGTTGGGGAAAAGTTATAAATGTCTGGCTCATTGAGTTGGGGAAAATCATGAATGTCTGGCTCATTGAGTTGGGGAAAAGCCGTAAATGTCTGGCTCATTGAGTTGGGGAAAAGCCATAAATGTCTGGTTCATTGAGTTGGGGAAAAGTCATGAATGTCTGGCTCATTGAGTTGGGGAAAAGCCATGAATGTCTGGCTCATTGAGTTGGGGAAAAGTCATGAATGTCTAGCTCATTGAGTTGGGGAAAAGTCATAAATGTCTGGCTCATTGAGTTGGGGAAAGTCATGAATTCCTGTCATTGAGTTGTCATGATGACAAAGAAGTTTGTGTATCTTATGTATTCCTTGCTCTGTATTGTGGACAGTGCAGCACTTGTTTGTGTACCTTATGTATTCCTTGCTCTGTATTGTGGACAATGCAGCACTTGTTTGTGTACCTTATGTATTCCTTGCTCTGTATTGTAGACAGTGCAGCACTTGTTAGTTAATTTGACACTCCAGGAGATAGACAGCGCCCATGATAAGCATTGAGCCTGTTTTATTATGAGGTGTGTAAAGGCCAGGTTTTGCTGGCATAGAGTAAGCTGTACAGTAAGCAAGTTTTGTGTAAAGCCACATGAAGTTGATGCTCAGCAACAAGAGGAATGACAAAGGCCTTTTAGAAGACTAGGCCCCATGAAGAAGAGCTGTCCACAAGCTGTTGTGAGGAAATCAAGAAATTCTGAGACTAATAATTCAACAATGAAACAATGAATAAGAGGGAGACACAAATACTGACCAAGAATCTAGAAATGTAACTTCCTAGTAAATACCATACTGGTGGGAAAAGTAGCAGATGAAAAAGATTGATTTCAACAAAAGTAGCTGATGAAAAAGATTGACTTTAACAAAAGTAGCAGATGAAAAAGATTGAACAAAAGTAGCTGATGAAAAAGATTGATTTCAACAAAAGTAGTTGATGAAAAAGATTGACTTTAACAAAAGTAGCAGATGAAAAAGATTGACTTTAACAAAAGTAGCAGATGAAAAAGATTGACTTTAACAAAAGTAGCAGATGAAAAAGATTGACTTTAACAAAAGTAACAGATGAAAAAGATTGAACAAAAGTAGGAGATGAAAAAGATTGATTTCAACAAAAGTAGCTGATGAAAAAGATTGACTTTAACAAAAGTAGGAGATGAAAAAGATTAAACAAAAGTAGCAGATGAAAAAGATTGATTTCAACAAAAGTAGCTGATGAAAAAGATTGATTTCAACAAAAGTAGCTGATGAAAAAGATTGATTTCAACAAAAGTAGCTGATGAAAAAGATTGACTTTAACAAAAGTAGCAGATGAAAAAGATTGACTTTAACAAAAGTAGCAGATGAAAAAGATTGACTTTAACAAAAGTAGCAGATGAAAAAGATTGAACAAAAGTAGCAGATGAAAAAGATTGACTTTAACAAAAGAAACAGATGAAAAAGATTGAACAAAGTAGGAGATGAAAAAGATTGACTTCAATAAAAGTAGCAGATGAAAAAGATTGATTTCAACAAAAGTAGGAGATGAAAAAGATTGAACAAAAGTAGGAGATGAAAAAGATTGACTGCAACAAAAGTAGGAGATGAAAAAGATTGAACAAAAGTAGGAGATAAAAAAGATTGACTTCAATAAAAGTAGCAGATGAAAAAGATTGATTTCAACAAAAGTAGGAGATGAAAAAGATTGAACAAAAGTAGGAGATGAAAAAGATTGACTGCAACAAAAGTAGGAGATGAAAAAGATTGAACAAAAGTAGGAGATGAAAAAGATTGACTGCAACAAAAGTAGGAGATGAAAAAGATTGACTTCAACAAAAGTAAGAGATGAAAAAGATTGAACAAAAGTAGGAGATGAAAAAGATTGACTGCAACAAAAGTAGGAGATGAAAAAGATTGACTTCAACAAAAGTAAGAGATGAAAAAATTGAACAAAAGTAGGAGATGAAAAAGATTGAACAAAAGTAGGAGATGAAAAAGATTGACTGCAACAAGAGAAGGAGATGAAAAAGATTGACTTCAACAAAAGTAGGAGATGAAAAAGATTGACTTCAACAAAAGTAGGAGATGAAAAAGATTGAACAAAAGTAGGAGATGAAAAAGATTGAACAAAAGTAGGAGATGAAAAAGATTGACTGCAACAAGAGTAGGAGATGAAAAAGATTGACTGCAACAAGAGTAGGAGATGAAAAGATTGACTGCAACAAGAGTAGGAGATGAAAAAGATTGACTGCAACAAGAGTAGGAGATGAAAAAGATTGACTGCAACAAGAGTAGGAGATGAAAAAGATTGACTGCAACAAGAGTAGGAGATGAAAAAGATTGACTGCAACAAGAGTAGGAGATGAAAAAGATTGACTGCAACAAGAGTAGGAGATGAAAAAGATTGACTGCAACAAAAGTAGGAGATGAAAAAGATTGACTGCAACAAGAGTAGGAGATGAAAAAGATTGACTGCAACAAAAGTAGGAGATGAAAAAGATTGACTGCAACAAGAGTAGGAGATGAAAATGATTGACTGCAACAAGAGTAGGAGATGAAAAAGATTGACTGCAACAAAAGTAGGAGATGAAAAAGATTGACTGCAACAAAAGTAGGAGATGAAAAAGATTGACTTCAACAAAAGTAGGAGAAACAGTTAGCACCAAAGCTGGGTGTTCTTTTGTAATTGAGCAGCTTGAGCACAGATAATGTTGTTGGGCTTGACTAGGATTATCACATATGCTGTCACTACACAGTGTACAGATTAGAGCTTCTATTTTATCTGTTACAAAAATAATCCTTTGAAAATATTAAAGAATTGAACCAACATGATTGATCAATGGCCTTGATCCGTCAGCTTTCCTCCAAAAAGGATCATAGTAAACAAATACACATTATCTTACAGTTTGAAAATGATTGGTTATATTGTTGACAAATATTTTGTACCAAATATTTTTTTCAAATATTACTTCACTTGTAAATTGCACAATTCAAATCTTCTTGCCATGTTTTATCATTTATTATTAGTTTATACACTTTTGTTAATGTACATTTTTTGCATAGTCATAACTGCTTTTATATAATGTATATTCTTCTGTGCCGAGTGTGTTTGTTAAACACTGGTAGAATCAGTCACGAGAGAAGCCGTTCAAAAACAAATATACACAATAGCCTCTACTAAACCGTCTGACAAGACAAAAAAAGGACCATATAATATATATTAATTTAATATTATTGATCATGGTAGAAAATCAATAATACTGCACTTCAGGCAAACCCATAGACATTCAGCCTTCTTATCTGACAATGAAAGAAAAAAAAACTGATATGGCAAGTTGTGTGCCATACTTCTGATGTCATTTCTTTTGTACTCATTCCAAACTAAATGTGGCTTTGTGCAGTCTGAGGGTGTGTGATGATTGCTACATTCAGTGGCTTTGTGCAGTCTGAGGGTGTGTGATGATTGCTACATTCAGTGGCTTTATGCAGTCTGAGGGTGTGTGATGATTGCTACATTCAGTGGCTTTGTGCAGTCTGAGGGTGTGTGATGATTGCTACATTCAGTGGCTTTGTGCAGTCTGAGGGTGTGTGATGATTGCTACATTCAGTGGCTTTGTGCAGTCTGAGGGTGTGTGATGATTGCTACATTCAGTGGCCCACTTCTGTCGTGCACTGCCAGTGATTGACACATTTTGGGGAAAAACCATATATATTTTTAGATCTAGTAACAATCATGTATGATGACTTTATTAAGTCTGGGCTATTCTTAGCATCTCTGGTGCTTTATCACTGCCAGTAAATATTTCCTTTTTACAATTAATGCTCTCACATTTGACATAACTTTATATTTGTAAAATAAATTAACGATGACACATTATGGTGTTCTTTTATTTCATATTGATAGACTAAAGATGAGTGGTCAGGTCCAGACAGAGAGATTGGTAGACTAAAGATGAGTTGACAGGTCCAGAAAGAGAGATTGGTAGACTAAAGATGAGTGGTCAGGTCCAGAAAGAGAGATTGGTAGACTAAAGATGAGTTGACAGGTCCAGAAAGAGAGATTGATAGACTAAAGATGAGTGGTCAGGTCCAGAAAGAGAGATTGGTAGACTAAAGATGAGTGGTCAGGTCCAGAAAGAGAGATTGGTAGACTAAAGATGAGTGGACAGGTCCAGAAAGAGAGATTGATAGACTAAAGATGAGTGGTCAGGTCCAGAAAGAGAGTTTGATAGACTAAAGATGAGTGGTCAGGTCCAGAAAGAGAGATTGGTAGACTAAAGATGAGTGGTCAGGTCCAGAAAGAGAGTTTGATAGACTAAAGATGAGTGGTCAGGTCCAGAAAGAGAGATTGATAGACTAAAGATGAGTGGTCAGGTCCAGAAAGAGAGATTGATAGACTAAATATGAGTGGTCAGGTCCAGAAAGAGAGATTGATAGACTAAAGATGAGTGGTCAGGTCCAGAAAGAGAGTTTGATAGACTAAATATGAGTGGTCAGGTCCAGAAAGAGAGATTGGTAGACTAAATATGAGTGGTCAGGTCCAGAAAGAGAGTTTGATAGACTAAATATGAGTGGTCAGGTCCAGAAAGAGAGTTTGATAGACTAAATATGAGTGGTCAGGTCCAGAAAGAGAGTTTGATAGACTAAATATGAGTGGTCAGGTCCAGAAAGAGAGATTGGTAGACTAAATATGAGTGGTCAGGTCCAGAAAGAGAGATTGGTAGACTAAAGATGAGTGGTCAGGTCCAGAAAGAGAGTTTGATAGACTAAATATGAGTGGTCAGGTCCAGAAAGAGAGATTGATAGACTAAAGATGAGTGGTCAGGTCCAGAAAGAGAGTTTGATAGACTAAATATGAGTGGTCAGGTCCAGAAAGAGAGATTGGTAGACTAAAGATGAGTGGTCAGGTCCAGAAAGAGAGTTTGATAGACTAAAGATGAGTGGACAGGTCCAGAAAGAGAGATTGATAGACTAAAGATGAGTGGTCAGGTCCAGAAAGAGAGTTTGATAGACTAAAGATGAGTGGTCAGGTCCAGAAAGAGAGTTTGATAGACTAAAGATGAGTGGACAGGTCCAGAAAGAGAGATTGGTAGACTAAAGATGAGTGGACAGGTCCAGAAAGAGAGTTTGGTAGACTAAAGATGAGTGGACAGGTCCAGAAAGAGAGTTTGGTAGACTAAAGATGAGTGGACAGGTCCAGAAAGAGAGATTGGTAGACTAAAGATGAGTGGACAGGTCCAGAAAGAGAGATTGGTAGACTAAAGATGAGTGGACAGGTCCAGAAAGAGAGTTTGGTAGACTAAAGATGAGTGGACAGGTCCAGAAAGAGAGATTGGTAGACTAAAGATGAGTGGACAGGTCCAGAAAGAGAGATTGATAGACTAAAGATGAGTGGACAGGTCCAGAAAGAGAGATTGGTAGACTAAAGATGAGTGGTCAGGTCCAGAAAGAGAGATTGGTAGACTAAAGATGAGTGGTCAGGTCCAGAAAGAGAGTTTGATAGACTAAAGATGAGTGGTCAGGTCCAGAAAGAGAGATTGATAGACTAAAGATGAGTGGTCAGGTCCAGAAAGAGAGTTTGATAGACTAAAGATGAGTGGACAGGTCCAGAAAGAGAGATTGGTAGACTAAAGATGAGTGGACAGGTCCAGAAAGAGAGTTTAGTAGACTAAAGATGAGTGGACAGGTCCAGAAAGAGAGATTGGTAGACTAAAGATGAGTGGACAGGTCCAGAAAGAGAGATTGGTAGACTAAAGATGAGTGGTCAGGTCCAGAAAGAGAGTTTGATAGACTAAAGATGAGTGGACAGGTCCAGAAAGAGAGATTGGTAGACTAAAGATGAGTGGTCAGGTCCAGAAAGAGAGTTTGATAGACTAAAGATGAGTGGACAGGTCCAGAAAGAGAGATTGGTAGACTAAAGATGAGTGGTCAGGTCCAGAAAGAGAGATTGATAGACTAAAGATGAGTGGTCAGGTCCAGAAAGAGAGTTTGATAGACTAAAGATGAGTGGACAGGTCCAGAAAGAGAGATTGGTAGACTAAAGATGAGTGGACAGGTCCAGAAAGAGAGATTGGTAGACTAAAGATGAGTGGACAGGTCCAGAAAGAGAGATTGGTAGACTAAAGATGAGTGGACAGGTCCAGAAAGAGAGATTGATAGACTAAAGATGAGTGGTCAGGTCCAGAAAGAGAGATTGATAGACTAAAGATGAGTGGTCAGGTCCAGAAAGAGAGTTTGATAGACTAAAGATGAGTGGACAGGTCCAGAAAGAGAGATTGGTAGACTAAAGATGAGTGGACAGGTCCAGAAAGAGAGATTGGTAGACTAAAGATGAGTGGTCAGGTCCAGAAAGAGAGTTTGATAGACTAAAGATGAGTGGTCAGGTCCAGAAAGAGAGATTGATAGACTAAAGATGAGTGGTCAGGTCCAGAAAGAGAGATTGATAGACTAAAGATGAGTGGTCAGGTCCAGAAAGAGAGATTGATAGACTAAAGATGAGTGGACAGGTCCAGAAAGAGAGATTGATAGACTAAAGATGAGTGGACAGGTCCAGAAAGAGAGATTGATAGACTAAAGATGAGTGGACAGGTCCAGAAAGAGAGATTGATAGACTAAAGATGAGTGGACAGGTCCAGATAGAGAGATTGGTAGAGAAAAAAAAAACATGAAGAAAGTCACTTTAGTCTCTTTATAATTTTATTGATGTTCTTGTTTCATGACAGTGACGAGTCTTCCAAATAATTGTGATTTTCTCAAAATCAAGGTCATCAACCAGACATCAAAGGCCTTCATCTCTGAGAGCAATGATAAACAATGAACATCAAGACTGATGCCACATCAATGAGTACATATTGTTCTTGACTGAGAACTGTATTTGGAAAGCTTGGGTCTCTGGTCTGAGAAGAAAACTGGAAATCTGCATCACCAGCAAGGCTTGTGTCTGGGACAAAGTTGAGCCAGGATCAGATGAACACTTCATTGGCAGCAAAACACTTGCTTCATTGACCAACTTAAGCACACACATGTATGTTGCAATAAACACTTGTTGTCTGGACTGCTGGCCACAACAAGGGAGTGAAACACTAGAGCAGGCAGCTTGCCCACCTGACACAGCAAGTCTATTGAGTAGGCTACAAGAACAGACAACATCATCCATAACATAAACAGACCAATACCAGCGCATCATCATCTTCTTTTTCAACAGACAAACTTCATGACATCATCATCTTCTTTTTCAACAGACAAACTTCATCACATCATCATCTTCTTTTTCAACAGACAAACTTCATGACATCATCATCTTCTTTTTCAACAGACAAACTTCATGACATCATCATCTTCTTTTTCAACAGACAAACTTCATGACATCATCATCTTCTTTTTCAACAGACAAACTTCATGACATCATCATCTTCTTTTTCAACAGACAAACTTCATGACATCATCATCTT